>OX393552.1:31289141-31539141 GCA_947650365.1 Chamaelirium japonicum
AAATTCGTTGTGTCTACACCGGTGATGAGAGGGAGAGGGCAATGGTATATGAAGATGTGGAACTCCCACCCCGTTTTGCGATATGGGGCTATTCTCAACGCTCACGAATAATAAAAAGCAAAAAAATCATACAGGAAAAAAACATTCACATATGCAACACAAGCACGAGACAACGATCTATGTGGAAAATCCCAAATCAAGAAAAATCAAAAGCGATGATGATCGAAAATCCACTAGAAGCTGAGGATCAATAAAAACAAGCGCTAGCTGAACAGGAAAATCGTATTCGCCTTAGGGTGTAGTCTTAATTACAACATCCACAAGTCACCGAAATAGCCTTTACATACATATAGGTTACATGGTTTTAGGAAAAATTATTGAAATGTTTCACAAAAAAATATCCTCGAGACTACCAACACCCCTAGAACCTTCTCAGTATACATTGAGCCACAAACTCAACATCTCTTTTGCTAGTTAACAACCTTGACATGAATGGTGGGCATGGCTATTAACAAATGACAAGCATAAGAAATAGCTAATAGGGCTAATTCCCTTCTCTCAATAAGTTCAATGCATATAAGGAAAAATATATGATATTTAAAAACAAAAAAATACCCTTTCTCCTTGTTATATATTGTCTGAAAAAAACTCCCCAAAAGTTTTTGGCCACTTCTTTTGTATGTAAATATCAGTAACTCATCCATACTTGAAAAAGGTGAATAATTTTAACAATTTCACTTTTGCAGAACTTATCTTATTCTTGATATCCAAAATCTCTCTCTCTCTCTCTCTCTCTCTCTCTCTCTCTCTCTCTCTCTCTCTCTCTCTCTCTCTGCGCGCGCGCGCATCCGTGCGTGCTCGCGCACATGCACGAATGAAAGTAGGTACTTTGGTGAGCCCTATCGATCTGTCTTTCATCCAACTATCACCATCTGTACTGTTGTTTGTCTTCTTGTGAATAAAATTAGGTTGGGTGAGGCCTAGAGATCTGTTCTTCATCCAACTATCACGATCTTTGTTGTTGTTTTAAGTGGAATTATGCCTCATTAGGTTTTGATTTGGTGTCTGGTTTTGCTTGAAGTTGTACGTGATGGCAATGAATGTAGTATATATACCTAGTTGGTGGAGCACGTGTAGCATTATTTGTTTACTAGATCTTATTATGATTGATCTTGTATGATTTGTAATAATTAAGCTAGGGTTAGGATTGAGGTTGGCAAAATATCTTGATCATTAATTAGTCTAATTAGTGTTAGTATTATAGTAGAAGATACCTCCAAATAGAAGATTGCAATCTTACCAACTACTCTCTCCCAAACAGAAGATTGCAATCTTACCACCCAGCCCCTAGATGTGGGACTAAACCCAACATTCACCCGAGTCTAGGGCTGGACATACTTCAAAGCCCCCCCCCCCCCCCCCCCCCCCCCCCACACACACACACTTTGGGCTGGACTGACTCCGACCACGCCCCCCCCCCCCCCCCCCCCCCCCAGGAATAGCAGGGGTGGAACCTAGCTAGCTCTAAGACCATTTGTAGAATTGTAGATATATACGTACCCTCACGCCTTAAAACCCGGATCGTAAGAGGAGGTCCACTAGAGGGGTATATGAAGATGTACTACCACCCAGCCCCTAGCCGATATGGGACTAAACCCAACAGAGAGGTTCCCTTCTCGATCGACTCTCGGTATGGGACATCGTGGACCAAACTTTCCCTCAAGGCCATTGTGCCTTGTTTGTATGTGTGAATCTTAGCCGTTATGTTCACGGGATTATGGAATTAATAAATAGCATATGCTGCCTCCGACGTTGTTTTGATCCAGAGCGAGAAAACATGATCTAACAAAGGAGATGATGATGCAGAGCTCGAGCAACCAAAGCTGGGTAGTCAACGATTAACTTACTCTACCAAACTTTGATGGGAAAAATTAAGATTTCTTATCTGTGAAGATGAAGACCATATTATTTTCACAAGATCTTAAAGGATTATGTGGAAATGGGTATGATGAGCCTGACTATTCAGTTATTGAAATAGTCCACCGGTATTAGTTCCACATCGGTTAAGGAGAGCGAGGTGGCCTCTCTTAATATACTCATACTCTCCTCCCATCAAGAAGTCAGACTTTTGGAGCACTAGTCCTGTGTTGCCACATGGTGTTAGAGCTAGGCTCGCTCCGGGAGCATTGCACGTAGGATTTTGTCTTGCCACTCGTGCCACACGTGAGGGAGTGCTACATATGTGTGTGTGTGTGTGTGTGTGTATGTATGTGTGTGTGTGTGTGTGTGTGTGTGTGTGTGTGTGTGAGAGAGAGAGAGAGAGAGAGAGAGAGAGAGAGAGAGAGAGAGAGAGAGAGAGAGAGAGATGGTTGAAATAGTCCACCTGTATTAGTCCCATGCACATAGTTAAGGCCGGAGAGCAGCTTGCCTCTCTTAATATAACCGATGTGCTCTCCTTCATTCAAGAGGTCAGCATTTTGGAGCACTTGGGTGTTGTCACAATAGTGATCACATTGATGAACGCTCAAAAGCAACAATTGAAGGAGCATATAGGAAGAAGGATGCAAAATCCCTCGCCCTAATTCACCAAGGAGTTGCCAACACCAATTTTTGCGAGAATCAACAATGCAAAAAGAGCAAAAGCATGGCAGATCCTTCAGAAGGAATACAGAGGTACCTTAAATGTAAGAAACATTAAACTGCAGTCCTTAATAAGAGATTTTGATAATGTTAAAATGAAGAGTCGGAGCTCTTGAAATATTATTTTTCATGGCTCATGGAAATCGTGAATTAAATGAAAACCTATGGGGAGAAACTTTCAGATCAGATAATTATTGAAAAAATTATGATTAGCATGTCGAAGAAATATGATCACATTGTTGCGGTTGTTGAAGAGACAAATAATTAAATCAGTGATTTTGAGTGTTGACGAGTTGATGGATTCAATTAAATCATTTGAGCAAATATTGAGTAAACATTTCAAAAAATCAATAAAAAGTGGTGTTTAATCAAAGCACAATGTTTCTAAAAATCAACAAAGTGAATCATTGAGCAATTAGCAATTAATTAGAGACAAATCAGCTCAACATGGAAGATTTGGAAGGGAAAGAGGTTGAAACACAAGTGGAAGAGGCATAAATTCTTTCAAAAGAAGTGGAAATGATGAGAAGCTCACTCAACAAAGGTGCACCATTTACAAAAGAGAAAGCTATGCTGATAAAGATTGTTGGTTCCGAGGAAAGCCACAATTCCAGGCCATAATTGCAAGAAATTTGGGCATGTGCAATAGAATTGTCGATTGAAGAGCAAGCAGCAAGCAAACTTTTTTGAAGATTAAGAAAGCGAAGGGAACACATTCTACGTTTGCCAAGCCACAACCAAGAAAAAGAATGATGTGTGGTTCGTTGATAGTGGTTGTAGAATCATATGACGGGTGATAAAAATTTATTTGTGCAGATGGATCGATGACTCATCAAATATGTAATTTTTTTTTGATAATCCCTTGGAGAGAGAGAGAGAGAGAGAGAGAGAGAGAGAGAGAGAGAGAGAGAGAGAGAGAGAGAGAGAGAGAGAGAGAGAGAGAGAGAAGGGGTGGGGGGTGGGGGGGTGGGTTAGGCATTGATTCCAACCTGTGGGTTAAAAAGAACCTAACAGAAGGCCTGATTGATCGATCATGCTTTAATGAAGCTAGAAAAAATATGAAAAAATGTCTTAAAGCTCACAACCCCTCACGACCTGACAAGCAGGAACCAAGCCTCTATGAATAATACGTAAGTGAAGATGAAAAACGGACACATGGCACAAGCAAAAGACAAGGGAACCATTGTTATAGAGACAAAGAAAGGTAGAAGATACATCTACGATGTTCCAAATTTGGCTCATAATTTGTTGAGTGTTGGTTAACTTGTGAAGATAGAATAACTACTTGATTTATTTCAAAAGATCTTTTTGCAAGATCTATGACAAAAAAGGGGGATATCATATTATGGCAAATATCGGGTGACGATTGAGGTTCGTTGCTCCTTTGGATCACGATAGTCAGCGGTAGTTGCAGGACCTCCTTTTGATTCTTCAGGCGGCTTCGTTCAGGCCAATCAGGGATGAGGTTCGATGGAGCGGCACATCTTCAGGAGTATTCTCAGTCAAATCCTTCTACGATCATCTCCTGCCTCAAGTGCAGCGGCATGGGCCGTCTAAGGCTATTTGGAAGTCAAAGGCTCCCTCGAAGGTCCAAATTTTCTCCTTGTTGGCTTCGAGGAATAAGATTCTGACGAAGGCCAACCTGATGAGGCGTCACCACCCCCAGGCAACGGATGCTTCATGCACCTTCTGCGCCTCGGAAGAGGAGACGTCCTCACATCTTCTGCTCGGATGCCCTTTTGCAAGGGTCCTGTGGGATCACTTCGAGAGTAAGGCAGGACTTTCTTCGCACCCCAGGACCCTTAGAGGACTTTGGACCTCTTGGAGTAGAAGGAGAATTCCGGTGGAGATCCGGAAGCCATGGGACGTTTTGGTCATGGCAATCGTGTGGGTTATCTGGCTTGAGCGGAACAACAGAATTTTCAGTGGTAAGTCGGCAGGGCAGGATAAGTTGCGGCATTCGGTGATTTCCTTTTTCCGCGCTTGGATTGTGCCTTGGAGAGATAAACTAGGGGCGGAGGCTACCAGTTTTTGTAACAACCTGTTATCTTAGTTATTAATGATTTCTGGTTGGGGTCCGCCAAACCCTCCCTCCTTTAGGAGGGGTTCTCAAAAAAAAAAAATATATATTATGGCAAAGATTAAGATAGAGAAAATAGATCTCCTCTCACATTCCGATATGCAAAGGATGTAGCTTTGAAGGCTGAAGTCGTCGATGATTCATAGCTTTGGCATTGAAGGTAGGGGAATTTAAATTTTGAAAGCTTGAAGAATTTGCATCAAAAGCATATGGTGTTTGGTTTGCTGGAGGTCGGAGAAGCAAAAGAGGCAAAGCATATGGTTAGGTTTGTGAAGGATGTGCTCATGGAAAGCACCATTGGGATCATTCCCAAAAGAAAATGCATGAAGAGTCAAAACACCATTAGGGCTTGTTCATACCGAGGTATTTTTTATTTTTCAGAAATTTTATAAATTGGTGAAAAGACAAAGCGGCTACTACATCAAAGTGTTGAAAAGTGATAGAGGTGGGGAGTATGACTCCAAAGAATTTGTTAAGTTTTGTGAAGATGTTGGTATGGAAAGGCAATTAACAATTACATGCGCACACTCCACAATAAAATGGGGTGGCGGAGTGAAAAAATAGAACAATTGTGGAGATGACAAATTCATGCTACATGATAAGGGTTTCTCAATTTCCTTTTGGGCCTAAGCGGTGTACACAACGGTACTTGATGAATATAAACCCGACAAAGATGATGGAGAACCAAACTCCGTTTGAGGCATGGACTGGAAGAAAGCCATCCATGAACCACTTGAAGGTATTTTGTTCATGTTCCAAGTGAAGTAGGGCTCAATTTTGAAGAAAATAGTGAAAAATACATATTTCTTGGTTAAAGATCACAGTCAAAAAGGTTTTAGGCTTTATAGCTTGAAAAGAAACAACAAAGTCATCATTTCTCGAGATGTGTTGTTCAACAAGAATGCCTCTTGGGATTGGAAACAGAAGAAGGTTCAAAATCATGCCCTTTCTTTGAACAAGCAACCAAAGAGTCCTCAATGAATAGAAGGAGATGTTGAAACTATAGAAGAGGCTCCTATTGCAAGCTCGCAATCAACTCCATCTGCTCCGTTAGGCTCGCATTCCTCATCGATCTCCAAGCTCGACTATAAGAAAGATGAGAACTCTTGATGAAGTAGTGTATGCAAGCTGCAACTTTTGTGCCATTGAACCGGAGAGCTTTGAGGAGGCAATAAAAAATCAAGAGTGGAAGCATGCTATGGAAGAAGAGATTTAAGTGATCGAGAAAAATATAAATTAAGAGTTGGTGGAGAGGTCTAAAGATAAAAGAGGTCATGGGCGTGAAGTAAATCTACAAAACAAAATTTAACCCAGATGGTTCTATTGAAAAGAACAAAGTAAGACTTGTCTGTTGAGTTGTTGGCTCAATACCAGAGCCACAATCGAGATTTCGCCTGGGTGCCAGACCCGGGCGTCAATCCAGACAGAAGCACTAGTGCTTTACAACCGAAATTTGCTCGGGAGCCAGACTTGGAAACTCGGGCGCCGATGCTTTTGGGTATAATATATAAGTATATAACTTAATTATCTACTTCTCTTAATAAATAAAACCGGTTAGGCCAAGTGACTAATAAGGACGATTTTATGGGGTTTCCTTTTTGGCAAAGGTCAAGGGTTCAAATCTTGGCCTCAACCATTCTTTTACTATCCCTCCCTAAGTTTAGTCCCATATCGATAAAGGGAAGAGACACTATCTTGTTTATAAGGGTGGTCCATCCTAAAGGATGATAAAGCTCACATGGGCCTAAGGCCTCACACACCACACACGCGCGCGCCGAGCCGAGCCTGGCCGGGCCGGGTCCGTGGCTCGTGGCTCACGGTGACGCGAATGGGCTTCCGGGCTTCGGGTGAGATTTTGTTGGGCTATTCTTTTTGGGCTTCAAGTCAATGGGCTGGGCTTGCTCTTTCCCCTACAGCCTTCATCATTTCGCCACCTGGAGCCACCCAAACGGTCATCATTTATGCCAGTGGGCAGCCCCCCAACGGTCATGTCGCAGCTGCTGCCTGTCCATGTCAGCCCCCACCTCGAGCCACTCCGCTCCCCCTGTCAACAGCCATTAAAATATATTCCCAAGGCCTATTTATTGCCCTGGCCTTCGGTCTTTAATAACAGAGAGAAAACCAGAGCCTTCTTCCTCCTCTTTCTTTTCTGCCATTGCTGAACCTTGTGAGCTCCGTGAGAAAAACCCGAGAGTAGTTCTCCCATCCTCTTCAAATCTCAGGGTGTTCTTCCGACCTGATTTGAAGAGGAGATTCGGTTTCTGTTTTCAGTTTTCGGATTCGAGTAGAAGCTGAGTTTGTTTCGTTCCCTCGGAGTCGTGCCGACGGGGGAACTCAAGGGTCGTTGTATCTCTAAGATCGGAAGCCGGGAGCTCCGCACCAAGGAGGGCAAATCCAATCTTAGGACAGCATCTTGCGCCTCGACCCAGGCTATTTCCTCTCCCTACATCTCCATACACTCATATGCTAAATTAGTTCTTCTATGTTGTTTTAGTACTACCAAATTTAGATGCTCCATCTAAACATTCCATGCTATAATTTGAGTAAATGAATGACTTATAGATTAAAAGTGAATTGTGCTTGTTGCTGATTTTTAACAACTATCAAGCATAGTTGATACCATCTTATATCATTGCCCTTTAAATTTGGTATTTGTAATTCTTAATAGCCATTTTAATTTATGTTTTAGTAATTTATAACCAACAGATGCTGCCAGCAGCAATCTCGAATCATCGTAGGAAATTCACTCAGGAGCCCGGCCGATTTCCTGCACGTGCAGGTTTGACCTTTTTCCACACGTGCAGGACTCGTTTTTTGACAAATTTTGGATCTGTTTCGATTGCAGATCATAAATTCGAGGAAGATCTGATGTAAACCTAATATCCCATATATGTGGGTAAATCTAGGATTTTGAGAAAGGATGAAACTTTATTTTCTTTGAGGGAGGTTTGGAGAGGCTTGATGAAGGCTTAGAGAAGAAGGAGGTGCTCTCTACGAGAGGAGTTTATTTCTTTGGAGTTGAGCGTTGCTTGTAATTCCAGTTAGTCCTTCATTATAATGGATCGTCCAATCAATTTCTCCTGAGATTTTTTTTCCATAAGGGTTTCTATATAAATCTCTCATCTCCTCTCTGTGATTGTTTTCTTTTTTGTATGTTTTATTTTTCTTTTTCTCTACCTTGTGTTGGATTGCTTATTCCGCATTGATCCGTTGGAGAATCGTTTGTGCGATTGATCTTTGTGGACCCATCGTGATCAGAACAACTCGCTATCGGATAGTTCATCTAGTATCGTCTAGTAGGATCCTCGACATTGTCGCCAACGGGTATTGTCAACAATCCAATGTTGATTTTCAAGAAACATTTGCACCAGTGGCAAGGCTTGATACAATTAAAGCAGTCATTGCATTGGTGGCACAAAAGGGTTGGCACTTGTACCAAATCGATGTAAAATAAGCCTTATTGAATGGTGTGTTGAAAGAAGATGCTTATATATAATAACCTCAATGATTTGTTACGGAAGGCAAAGAGAAGAAAGTCTACAAGCTAAAAAGGGTCTTGTATAGTCTAAAACAAGCACCTTAGACATGGCATAGTGTGATCGGCACCTACTTCAAATGAAGCATATTTAAAAGATGCAAACGTAAGCCAACCTTGTACATCAAAAGTCAAGATAAAATCGATATTCTTATCGTTTCATTTTATGTTGATGATTTGGTGTTCATCGGTAATGATAGCAAAATGATTAAGTCTTGGTGATAAAATATAAAATGAATGATATAGGACTTCTACACTACTTCTTGGGCATTGACTTTCATCAATAGAAAGATGGGGCTTTAATTTGCCAAATGAAGTATGAAAATCTCTCCTCGAGAAATTCAAAATGAATGATTGCAAATCAGTTGCCATTTCTTTAGCTGTGAATGAAGAGCTTGTGAAATAAGATGATTGCAAACAAGTGGATGTTTCTCTTTATGGAAGCTTGGTTAGGAGCTACTATATTTGACAGCCACAAGACCGGACATCATATATGTATGCCACAAACTTGTTATTATTCATGAACAAGTCAAACCAATTAAACTCATTTTTGGAAAGCCAGGGAGTGTTGAGAAATTATTTTAATTATTATATTGATTTTATATAATATATATGTTTAAAAATTAATATAAGTTCAAGATTATACCAAACTATTATTTTAAAGAACAAGTATATAACCATAATTCAAGATTGAGTGATTAACAAGAACAAAAGCAAACATGGTCCGTCTAGCCAGCCTCAGCCCGCCTGGCCCACCTATCCCGCCTGGCTAGCCTGGCCAGCCTAATCCTGCCTGGCCCGCCTAGAACGCATAGGCGGCTGCTTTGCCCCGCCTAGACTGTCTAGGCGGCCGCCTTGCCCTGCCTAGCTCCGCCTGAGAGCTTGGTTGTTTTTTTTGACCGCCTAGGACCTAGGCTCGACGGTGGGGGGCCGCCTGGGCTGCTTTTTATAACACTGTCATATCCGTGATGTGGAGGGATCTAGAGTCAACAGTTTTGATAACTATATAAGGTACACTCGATTATGACATCATGTATGGGAAAAATGTTTGTGGGAATCTACTTGGATTTTGTGACAGTGATTGGGCTAGATGTGGTAATGACATGAAATGCAATTCCGGTTATGCATTTTCTCTTGGATCGAGAATATTTTCTTGGTCTTCGAAGAAGCAAGAGTCAATTGCACTATCAACTGCAAAAGCTGAATATGTTTCAGCTTCTATGGCGTCTTCTTAATCAATTTGGTTGAGACGAATCCTTGAAGACATTGGGGAGAAACAAGAAGAAGGAACATATCTCTTTTGTGACAACAAATTTGCAATCGTGATGGCAAGACTCCAATCTTTCATAGCCGAACACGATACATCGCCATCAAACATAATTTTTTACAAGAAAAAATTTTAAAAGGGAAAATTCGGTTATTGTATTGCAGGTTTGAATATTAATTGGCGGATACATTCACAAAGACACTTCCAAAGGAGAAGATCCATCACTTCAGAGAACTCTTGGGTATCACACAATAAGGCATTAATGGGGAGTGTTAAAATTAATGCCCTATTATATATGCAATGAAATTATGTTAACAACCCATGTCTATGGTTATCTTTTGCATGTTTAACTGAATGGTTTATGTGCAACCATGTGTAGGGCTGTGATGCAGGTTGGGGTCATGTAAAATCTGCAGAAAGCCTCTAGTGGACGATAAGGAAACCCAAATCAAGCCCCAATTTTCTCTCTAATTTTTACACTATTTCTATTGCATATTTCCTCAAAATTACTTGTTTGAAGGGTTGATTTTCTTCTCAATCTCGAGTTGGTTGAGCCTAAGGCAACAGTCGATCTGGCTAGTCCAGGTAATTGTGTTCGGTCGAATTGTTGAAATACGTCGAAGGATCGAGTTAGTCAGTTCAATTGGGACCCATTCAAGTGCACTGCAAACCAGGGACTTTCTTAGGTGCTGCCTTTTGAAGTATATAACTAGGCTTTAGACTCTTGGGGGTGTTTGTATTCAAATCAGTAGAGTGAAGTGTATGTGAGTGATAATAATTTGTTAAGAAAGGTTTAGCTTAATTAATCTTGTTTAAGACAATAATCCTTCTCTGCTCACTTCTTTCTCTTCTCAGTTGACTTAGAGTACTGTATTTAAGAATTTCACTCACATATATGCACTTCACTTTACTCTACTGCTTTATTTACAAACACAC
Source organism: Chamaelirium japonicum (assembly GCA_947650365.1). NCBI lineage: Eukaryota > Viridiplantae > Streptophyta > Magnoliopsida > Liliales > Melanthiaceae > Chamaelirium > Chamaelirium japonicum. The sequence goes on from OX393552.1 coordinate 31,299,600, forward strand.
CCTAAAGTATGTACATCTATGCGCACTGGCATTGCTATCGGGATTATCAACTGCTAGCCCAACCTTAGACCACACAGGGTGGTGTAGATTTCTTATGATCGCGTACTTAATCCCATCCACTATCCACCCTTATTGACTAATTTTATCAGTTTTTCAAATATTTCCAAAGCATCCATCAGGTGAGGTGCATGACATGTTCATGCTTAAGAAACCCAGTGCACAGTCTTGTGTAAACCTAGACTTAGTTTACAACTTTGGTGATATTGGTCGTTTCATCGGGAATAAATTATTGACAAGTTAGAGGTATGCGGTGAAATCTTCGCTACGATGAGGTCGTATACCCATTCGCCTTGCCAAGTATGATTCACGTGTTGAACAAGAACTAGGACGATACACAGATTAGTGGTTTGGACACTAGTGTATTAACCATTTTACCACTTTACGTAATCAGTCCTCGATCCTAAGAAATCATGACCATTGGACTAATCAGTTGTGTGGTGTGATGCACCAATGTGTGAGGACCCTTCATAATCCAATACCATGATGTGTTGGGTTACACGATTGGCGTTGCAGTGGCATGCCACTCCTATAGGTCATCCAACATCCAGGGATGGATGGGTGCGTTCCAATGAGTCAAACCGTCCACACATTAAACTCAGACATCGTGGTCATCAATTAGACTGACGACAGTCCAGGTGCTAGGTATAGCACTAGAGTGTGTGATGTTATGGTTGACAAATCATCGAACTGAGTCAAGTTACTGATCGGGTCTAATGGTGCTTCCCATTGCCTAAGTCGAGTCATGGCATCAGTTTTGAAGGGATCAATAATTTTTTTATTTTTTATTTTGGTACATTGGAAGGAGGTCAGGATCATATGACCTTGAGGTCTTTATACACCAGACTCAACAGAACAAATGGAAACACAACATCCCAATCAACCTCCTTCCCATTGAGCCTTACCCCGGCCCCTCGGCCAGCCAGTGTGTGACACACCATTGGCCATCCTAGGAACCCAGTGAATCGTAACTTCCTCTAACTGTTGCCATACCATTTGGCAAGAAATGATAAAGAGGGCCTATATCCTCATTACTTCTGATACCTAACAGAAGAACATCACGAGCTATGGTGACATCTATTAATATCACTACATTCGTATACCCACTCTGAGCCACCTCCTCAAGAGCTTCCTTTAGAGCCCATAATTTAGCCTACAATGACGAATGCACCTGACATTGATGTGCAATAACAACTCCACCTTGTGGTATCAAGCCTCGTCGTGAGGCCCCAGACCTATGACCAGCTTGACGAATCTAGAAAGCAACGAGTACGTACTCCTGGTGAACTAAGCTAGACGAAGTCTGCACTTTGCTACCAAAATGCTTGAGACACCTGGCCTTCCACAGAATCCACATGGCCACCGCTAAAGATTCACTCGGAATCGACGGCTTCCTCCAGCTCTCCTCCCTTGATCCTGATTACAGCACGTTCAAGTCGTAGAAGGTGAGTATCGTAACCTTTTGCACATTTTTTTGGTATATAGAGAAGCAAGAGAGATTGAAGGGGACGTGATCTGGATGCAATGTACGACTGTCAAAAGAGTTTTTTTTCTTTTTTTTTAAACAAAGAGTGGAGGGCCGTTGATGCTTATCCCATTGGACAGTCCAATATGTCTCTGACATAGGGACACATTTTTAATAACTTGGAAGAGGCTTCCCGGCTATGTATTATCAATTACTTTGGTTAAACATTAACGGAGTTGTCTACATAACGTCACATATAACCCAAAAATAATAAGGCATCGTCATATTGGCGTTATGTGGTGTGACTGACATTATGACACTTTTGACATTCATTACGATATGACGTGTCACTGCCAAAAAATACGTTTTTGTCTTCTACCTCACATGCGTATTAAAGTTTTATATTTTGTATTACTTTTTACTTATATTTTGTATTATATTATTCATTATAATATTTTAGAGATAATTTATATATTCATCGAAAACTAATAACCGGTATTATGATCGTTGAAGCATCGCAGCGGTTCTGTTATTTACGCCTGTTAAATGTTTTATAAAGGTCATAAAAAATTATATTTTTTTTCTTTATTGTTTTATGAAAACCATCAAAAATACTGTAATATCATTATGACGTCCATCATGATGATCTAGAGTTGTCCCGTTATGACTTGTAATAACGTCATTTAGAACATTGCTCCCAAGTCCTAATAGGACGGAAAACTGAGCCTCTTCTCTGTCATTCATCTTTCTCTCTTTTTTTTTTCTTAATTTCTGGCAATCCATTATGTTGTGAAGAAGGATTTGTTTGTTTCGTTTATTTCTTACCTTTTGAAGGTCCAAATGAACGACGGTTAGAAAGGCCAGCTAAAACAAGTATGGAGTTTATACATATGGTTATTGAAATAATATGTACAGGTCTCTCTACTTAGGAGTTGGAGCAAGTCTAATCGGAGCACGACGGTTGCCTAAAAAATCACTACCTCCTACGATTGCCCTGGTCGGAAGCCACTAGGCTAGGCTTTGATAGATTAAAATTATATTGGCATATGTTATCTCCTCGCCCTGGAATTTTACTGAGTTCACTACACCAATTTGAAGAATAAACTACATAAATAAACGATGGGTAAAATTTATCTTTTAATAAATGACGGTCAATTTATATTTTTTATTGGTAAAAAACGACGGGCATTGAAAAACAACAGACTGAAAAATGACATACTGAAAAACGATGATCATTGCCCGTCCTTTTCCAACATTATTGGTGTAGTGGTTATATGCATGGTGATCAGAGATCAATTGGTCCTCTCTCTCCCTTTCTGTCTCTCCCTTTCTATTCATAAAAGGGTTTTTGTGTGGTGCAATGCTAACTTCAATAAGGTTTACATGAAGAATTTTTGCAACACATATTTTTACAAGGAAACCCTTCATCGAAAAATCCTCGTCGGCTGCACCGGTACGATGAGAACAATCTATTAGGCTTCAAAGGTCTAGTTACACACATGGATACACTCACTCACAACCCTACTAGGAGTTCGCGTTCACATCACATTGACTTTTATCGTGCTCCTTCCTGTTTTTCACAAGCTCCATGTCTAGCCGCCTACACATGTTCTAACACAGAGTGACCGTAGATGCTCTATCACAACCCGATATTTTACGGATTTAGGCAACCCGTAATATTCTGGGGTGTGAATAGAGATACAACCTGATACAATTTAAAGCTCATAAATTGAGCGGAAAACAGAGCTTGGTATTAATAATTCATTGGTTACATCGTCTTCATAACTAAAAGAAAATAAAGTATAATTCTATATTCTTGAACTTCAATCATTCTTTATGACTTTGTCTCACCTTCGGGTTCCACATACAGCTCCTAGCAAGGGTCTCCAGCTCCAACTAGGGTCATCTCCATTGATTTACTTTCCAATCCTGCAGAGTTAGGATCTGCCACCACAAGGTCTATAGGGGTGAGCCTTTATGATTGCCACGTGGCTCAGTAGGGTGCTATATATGCACGATATATTTAGTCAAGTGCTAAGCTGTAAAAATGAATAATGTTCACATACTTACTATCTTCAAGTATGGAACTATTGACCCTCCTAGAGTTGTTTTGGCCAAAGCCAGACTAGCTTTACACCCAGGTACTTTCGGTCATAGCCGGACTCAGCCCCACATCCAAGTACTTTCGACCGAAACCGGGCTCAGCCCCATACCTAGGTACTTTTGGCAGAAGTCAAGTTCAGCCCCACACCTAGGTACTTTTGGCCGAAGCCGGACTCAGTTCCATACCCAGGACTAATCAGTCTAGTCCCAATCTGTAGAAGGTCAAGCTTTCCACACTCATCAGACAATCCAAATCATCCATGGAATATCATTATATTTTTACAGAAAAACAATTAAAGAAATACATGAGCAAGGCCCCCCAACCTGATTTTGTAACTGATTGATCCCTTTTTGAACTGCTTGCTCATTAATTATGTGGCCTGCATATCATAGAAAAAGATTATAACTAGGTTAAGGTCATATGTTAGGGGTTCGAACGGAATCAAATTTGAGGTTCGAATGGGGAAAATATGCCCCACTTACCCCATTAGGGATAAAATAGTCATTTTACTACAAGACCGGCCTGGTTTTGGAATTTAATAGTGTCATATTGTTTGTCTTTTTTCCCCGAACCTGATTCTATATATAAAGAGAAATGCTATTCAGCCCGAAGGTTTGTCCCAATTTCGCCGGCTCGATTGACGTGGCAGCGTGCAACTGGTGGCTGAAACCCACTAGCGATTTTAAAATCTTTAACAGCACTAGTTGCACGCTGTCACGTCAATCGGGCTGGCAAAATCGAGAAAACCTTCGAGCTGAATAGCATTTCTCTTCTATGAACGGAATCAAATTTCGTGCTTGTTTGCTAAAGATGTGGCCAAAATTGTCAATAAAGGACTTGGTGGGTTGCCTTTAGTAATCCTTTAGAAATATTGTTGTGTTGCTTATAACTATATAGTTTAATTTATAAATCTGATTTGGTTTTAAATCGGCTGAGCACAGTAAACTTGACTGAGTCTGATTGTATTGAACCTTAAGTTATTTGGTTAAGTCGAATTGGGTTAAACCCAATCTAGTTTGCTAAGTCCAATTTGGATTAATTAGTCTCCAAATGGGCTTTGACCCATCTACTACATATCTCAAAATGACCTTGGCCCAAATTAGATGCGAAGTAAATTGGCTTAATTCTATTTGACCCAAATATTTTGGTGCACAGTAAATGAGTTTTGCCTCATTTACCCAATTATTTATTTTAAAATAAATGGGCTTTGGGCCTATAAGGCTCAAGGGGGTTGGGCCCAATGGTTTGGTTAATTGGACTTGGGCCTCAATGGGCCCTGAAATGAAACTACCCAATTAGAAGTGGGCTGGGCCCATGGGAGAAGAACTTACCCGAAGGTAAGTAGGTGGAGGAGGTGACAACTGGCGGCCGGTGGTGGCCCGACGATGGGCGACTGTGGCTGCCGGTGGTTCGGCAGGCAGACGGTGGTGGTAGACGATAGCCGACAACAAGCGGTGGTGGTTCGACGGTGTAGAGGGTGGTGGTCCGACAGGTGGCGAGATGGTTTAGACGAGGTGGGGTCAGCTAATGGTAGGGTGGGGTTGGTCTCTCTTAGGATTGATAAAAGGGAGTGGGGAGCCTGCACCCGGGGTGCAGCAACAACGCTGCACCTCAACCTTGTTTTACCTACCTAGAGGTTTTGGAATTGGATGAAATTTGGTGAGAGTGTTGTCTAGGATAAGATGATCATCCTCACAAATTTTCATCAAATTCCAAAACTTCTAGGGGGGTCAAATGGTCGAAGCAAAATCTGCAGATTTTAACGGTGACTGCGGACGGCTGATTTTGCTTTGACCATTTGACCCCCCTAGAAGTTTTGGAATTTGATGAAAATTTGTGAGGATGATCACCTTACCCTAGACAACACCCTCACCAAATTTCATCCAATTCCAAAACTTCTAGGTAGGTAAAACAAGGGGGTGGTGCAGCGTTAACGCTGCACCCTGAGTGCAGGCTCCCCGCCCCCTTGATAAAAATTGGAGGGAAAACTTTCAATTTAAAGGCATTTTGGGAATGCTAAAGGTCATAGTAGTTACATTCAAAATGCTTTAAAATACTTAATTAATATATGGGTTTTATGGGAGACAATCCCAATAGCTTTTCGGTCTGAAATCCAAAGGTCATATAGTTTAATTGTCATTATATCCCACTTACCCATTAACTTAATTAACTATATTAACTAATGGTTGAATCCCAAGAGTTAACCGTTTTCAGTTACAAAACTGAAGGGTTGAGTTGTTTCAAGCAGAGGTTGTAGTTTTAAATAATGTTTCTTTAGGAATCATAATAGAAGGTTTGAGTTAGCCTGCTGGTTAGGGTTTAGATGATTTTGGGTTAGGTTATAGGATTGAATCCATCAATTATCAATTTTTAGTTTTTACGTTTTAATTTGTTTTACAAGTGGTCAAATAATTAAAGTTTGTATACCGTTTTTTATCGTTTCATCAAGTTGGACGCATTGGTGAAGTTCAATTTTAGGTTTGATCAACTTATGGATTGGTTTTTTATGAACATACGATTTCCTTGATTGAAAAAATCTGTTTAAAATTTTTGGGATATTAGATCCTCCCCACCTAATAAAAATGTCGCCCTCAGAATTTAGGATGTATCTCAAGTGTTGAATAAGAAAGGGTATTGAGTCAGACTCTGAGTTCTACGTTGTTTATTTACAAATTGGTCCACTAAGTGAAACCGAGGTCTTGATGGATGAACTGTGGAAATACTTTGTTTGATTTGGTTTGCTACAACCTATACTGGATCATTACCCTTCTTGGACATGAAAAATCTAAAAATATATATTTTTTGTGGTAATCTGTCCCTACTCAAGAACGGGGTAGTCGCATAAACTAAAAGATTCTATGTTTATCTTTGGGTTGTTAGCGAGTAGGACACTTAGTCACGAATCGAGTAGTCACTGTGACTATTATTTAAAGATCGTTACATCTTGTTTGTGAGATCTAAGAAAAATATTTAGGCAGTAACAAAGTATGAGATTCTTAGTGTTGGAAACGAGTTTTCTTTAGGCTTGCTTTATTCTCTTATGGATTGTGCATGGTTATTGTATTCACCAGGAATCACAGGGGTATGATCAATAGGTACGACCCAAGAGGTCGATACAATTTCATTGATTTAATTTTAAATAACTAATCAATCTCAAATACAAATACGAATGAACGTGTTATCAGAACAATTTAGCCAAGTCCCAATCCACTTCTTTTCTTCCTAACGGAAAGCATCTTGAAATTTATAATAAGATTGTGGATCCTCCCAAAGGTCATCCTCCGAAACTTAAGATGAATAGTGAGTGCTAAATTAGAGGGTTGCCCTTTATGTCAAGTATATGGCCTAGGAAAATTTTATTAAGCTGAAAACCCAATTGGAAAAGTATTCACCTCTGTCACCAAAGAAACACATGTTTTGTCGCAAAATGATCTAAGATTTTTTACTATAAAGAGTTGAAATTGATAAAACCCTTGAAATTGCTAGTTTTAGTGGCGACCGGTGATAAGAAATTACTAGTGGTTATATCTACTTTGTTCCGAAAGGAGGTTGTAGAAGATGGATTACGACGACCAAGATCCAAAAGCCAAGAGCCAAGACTTCTGAGACTGTGATGTCAAGATGGGTAAGGTGATGTATAAGATTGTGGATCCTCCCAAAGGTCATCCTCCGAAACTTAAGATGAATAGTGAGTGCTAAATTAGAGGGTTGCCCTTTATGTCAAGTATATGGCCTAGGAAAATTTTATTAAGCTGAAAACCCAATTGGAAAAGTATTCACCTCTGTCACCAAAGAAACACATGTTTTGTCGCAAAATGATCTAAGATTTTTTACTATAAAGAGTTGAAATTGATAAAACCCTTGAAATTGCTAGTTTTAGTGGCGACTGGTGATAAGAAATTACTAGTGGTTATATCTACTTTGTTCTGAAAGGAGGTTGTAGAAGATGGATTACGACGACCAAGATCCAAAAGCCAAGAGCCAAGACTCCTGAGACTGTGATGTCAAGATGGGTAAGGTGATGTGAGGTGTCTAAGACCATGAGTTTGTTGGAAATGGTGAGGTCTGCAACTCGTAAAAATCTATAGTTTAGCTGTGTATGGTTGATAGCTTAGGATTGCATCTTGGTACATACCTTAGTACGTATTCTGATTATAGAACAGAGAGCCATGGCTACGTGGTAATCCACTTGAGTGGGAGACTCAATGGACTGATCCCATGTAACCTAAATACGTTTGCAGCTCTGATTAGGATTGATCGCCCTATCAGGATAAGGTTTGGGATGACAGAACGTGGGTGTCTCCACCACAGTCATTACCAGGCACAGTGTCTGTGGCCGAACAGAACCAACACGGTGCACAGATCGGTGAGCAGACACTGATGCACTAAGCCATGTTTTTGCTTAGGGTAAAACAGTCCTGAACCCTGAGAAACCATGTCTGATGGACTAACCAGTTGAGTGGTACTTTTGCACACCAATATGTAAGGGTCCATATACGTGACACAAAACCATGGTGTACTGGGTTACCCGGTTGGCGTCGCATCAGTGTGCCATTCTTGCAGGTCATCCACACCCCTAACGGGAGTATTCCTTGGTCTAACTTACATTGTATTAAACCCTGACCAGGTGGTCATCGGTTGGACTGATGACCAGATCCAATTACTTGGTAAAGTAATCAGAGGTACGACGTACGTGGTCAACCTAAAAGGAACCAAGTTATATGAGTACTCGAGTTTGATGATATTCTCCACCGCTCGAGTTACATCATGGCACCAAGTGGGGGGACAGTGAGTTTATCACACAAAGCGGAGAGCAGGGGTATGCGGAGAACATAGTAAGTCCGAGAGAATTAGAGTGCAGCCTGCGTCACACTCTGGATGGCTACGCAGGTTAACTCAGACTCAGAGGATCGATGGTATACTCGGGTAGTGTGTTGATCGAGTCTAACTTGGAAGCCATGAACTCTGGTCCTTGAAGGTTTCACCTTATCCATATGATGTATGGTCCTTGTACCATCTCCTTGAAACACAGGACATAGTTAGAGGAAGCGAGAAGTCCAAACCTACGCTCCGTGAGTGCTTCACACTAGTGCATGGTAGATGCGTAACTATATGTGTGTACTAAGAGAAAACCTTAGGTTAGTACAGAGACACATGTAGCAATCCCTTGCCATAAGTGGACTCCGCCACATGGGTGCGATATGCACCGGAACATATTGCGAGTTGACTTTACTAAGGGCGCCCTACGGGCACCTCAGAGAATAGTGAAATCACTAGTGCACTTTACTTATGTATGCCTTGCAAGAGGTGCCACCTAGTTTGCACTATAATGTATGAAGGGAGCGTTCTCTCGATAGGCCGAGAGAAGCTTCTTACAATGAGGGTTGCACGGAGCAACTAGAAGGAAACTAGAAAGAGAGAAGAAAGCTCTAGCTCTGGAATACTCTCTTCCTCTGATTGAATGACCAACCTCCCTTTTGAATACCATAGGGGTTCTTTTATAGCTGAGGCAAGTGCCCGATATGGCAGTGATGACATGGTACTGGTTATGGGCCTCCTTGTTGAGCCCCTATTGGGCCGTTGTTTGGGCCCAATAAGGGGGCTTGATTTGTGGGCCCTATAGAGCAGGTCTACAGGCCTGGACTGCTTACTTGTATTATTGCGCGGGCCCATGCGGGTCTGATTCGATCAAGTATAATTTTTGCACCCACACACGCATGTTGCTAACACCATCGTACCCTTGACATCAGTTACTTTCAACTTAAAGATTATAACGAGTAATGACATTACAGATCTCTTTTTTAAGAGTCAATAATGTAGTATCATCAACACCTACAACTATAAAAAAACACTCTCGAACAAAACCATCGCAATCAACAAATCTTAGAACAATTATCATTTGTTCCCTATTAGATTGGTCAAGTGCTTCGTCAACAAGAATACAAAATTTCGCATCCCCAACTTCCTCACGAATCTTATTGCTCACTTTATTTGCAAGAATATTCAAGATCTCATTTTGAATCTTTGGTGAAGTATACTTGGCATTTGCCGACGTATTTTCTAAGACAACTTCTGCAATTTCTTTATTCAACATTGTCGAATACTTCATCAATTTAATAAAATTATCATGGTTAAAGGACTCCAAAGATTCATCATAACCTCTAAAAGCTCATGGTTGCATTGCAAGCCACTTAACGCTCCCTATTGTAGTCTTGATCCGCAACCGATTCTGCAAAACTTATTATGAAGATTGTGCATTCATCACTTTTTCAATATATTGAGATATGTTTTTTAAGTTATCCCAATCACACATAGCTGTATTATGTGGTGAACAAGAAACCCCTACATAATGCATAAAGGTACATTTATCTCCATTATTAATCCTCATCCAACTTTTAAATCCTTCAACAGTAAATACCAAAAACTTTGTTAGATCACTATAAAAAAGAAAGCATTGAAAATAAAATGCTCTGTTTTTCGTTTCAGAATACTCAATCCAAAAAAACTGTATGAACTAAGAATATTGAAATCGACGACACTGCTTGCTATCTTGGAAGTGAGGATACTCTGCTTATTTTGATTGATTATGGCTCAATGTTGATATATGTTTTTCGAATATTATCACGTTGATTAATAGGATATGTTGATATTGGACGACGCAGCCCCAGATCACGTTCAAAAGAAGTGCATTCTTTGGTTTTGACTCTAAGAGACTTAGAGGGCCGCTCATCGAGATCATCAATAATAGAAGGAGAAGGTGTCTCATTTGTTAACTGATTTTCTCTTTTCTTAAAGAATGAAAGAATTTTTTTTTGCTCGAGCATTTGGTTATCTGACATTATAACCTGCAATAATAAAATTTTAAGATTATGAGTTATCATCGAGTACAAAAAATGTCAAGCGAATTTGACTTCCCCCCCCCCCAAAAAAAAAAAAACTAAATTATTCCCCTTTTAATTGATATTAGACTTACCTAGTGGTGCAACTTGGGTCGGGTCAAACCGAGAACCGACTCGAACCAACTTGACCTTAGTGTGAGTTGGGTTGGTTCAGGTCTATACACAAGTAGGGTTAGTTCGGGTTTCAATATGGTAGAACCGAACTTTTATGTGCCTCTAAACTATTGAACTGGTGATACATGTTGGGGAAAAAAAAACATAATGCAAAAAAAGATAAATGTTTTAAAAATTGGATTAGTATAATTGAATGGATTCATATTTTTATAGTTTAGATATTTCTGCACAATAAATAAGGGCAGCTTCATCTTTGCATTCCCCACAACCACAAGGGCCACATCCTATATTTGCAGTATTACTTGAGAATTCTCGAAATCTGGTAGGGTATTGATAATTTCCAAAATAATAGCTTAAAAAATTCCGGCATAATTTAGGGCTAAGAAAAAAAAAATACGAATCCATATAAGAAGAAGTTATTTTGTCGGAATTTCGATTTAGGGCTTCTTCTTCTTCTTCTTTTCAGAATTTCGATTTAGGGCTTCTTCTTCTTTAGGGTATTGATTTAGGGCTATTATACCGGAATTTTGATTTAGGGCTTCTTCTTCTTCTTTTTAGAAGAAGAAAAAAAATACGAATCCATACAAGAAGAAGAAGAATTTCAAAAATTCCAAAACAAGAAGAAGAAGAAGAAGAAGAAGAAGAAGAAGAAGAAGAAGGGGAAGGGGAAACTCACCTGCAGCCCTGCTGTCACCACGCCGAAGCAGCCACGGGGCCCACGCACGCGGCACGCCTGACCATCACTCGAAGTCGAAGTCTCCGCCTAAGTCGGTGCCGGTCCGTGATGAGAGTCGAATACCCCTGCGTCTGTGCTGCTTTCTCTGCTCCCCAAAGAAACCGAACGGGTTTAAAAGTTAAAACCCTCGTGAGATGAGAGCTGGACTGAAGAATGGATGGGAACTAGGCTCTAAGGCGGGGCCTGGGCTAGTGGGCTGGTTGGGCTGGGCTAGCGATGAACATGAATGGTTTTAAACTAAATTTCGGTCGGGCTGTAGCCCGGCCGAGCCAACTCTTAGATCCGCCCCTACTTCAGAGCATCGAACGGGGCCGGTTGTAGCGGCACAAAAGCATCAGAGTGCCATGTTGTCCTTCAGAGCTCTCTTCAGAAACCATTGGAGATGCTCTAACATCGGTGATTTGAGCAGATCCCACTAAAATTATTAGAGGTTTTAAAGCAAAAACATCAAAAAAAAATTGTAAATTTTTTATGTAGTATTTTGTATAAATATTTTACATAAAATGCCTGATTCTAAGTTTTGCCTTAGGCCTCATCTTTCGTTGAGACGACCCTGTTTGCTGGAACCTTGTCGAAACCTCTTCAGAACCCTGCCGGAACCTCACCGGAACCTCTTCATGGCCGGAACCTCTTCATCGACGTAAACCTGACGTAAACTCGACTTAACCCGACATAAACCCGACGTAAACTCGACGTAAAATTACTTGTAATAACCGAATTTCTCGAACTAATTTTTTTGCTAAGAGCAACCCTTGATCATATTAATGTTGGAAAGTTGGTAGTGTTAATTTTTAATTGTTGTATTCATTTGGTTCAATATTGCAACTTGTATTAAGTTGGATTAGACTTGACTTGGACCAGGCCATGGATCCCGAATCCGGGTCGTGAGGCGATTGGGTGTTGTCAGTATGTTTGTGCGCAAATGTGTTTATGTGGGTGTGTGCGAGCGCGAAGGCGTTGAGTTTGTGTATGTGTGTGGTGGATAATTTTTTTTGTATTTGCAATATTTGTTATTTATTGTGTTTGTTGTCGACCAAGATAACAACCCTATAGCAACTCACCGTAGAGCGGCGCGGGTCGCCTCACTAACTGATTGTTGATCCGACTCGATCGGGTCGGGCACTAGGTAGATCCCTGACTCTAGCACTTTATCCGTTGGTCGATCTCGATCCAATGGCTAGGACGAGATTTGTCCCCTTTTTATTTTGGCCATCGGAGTTCGATCCAACGCTCCAAAATTCCCTACTTCAAACCCTTTCAACATTACCTGTAAACATCCCTTTAACCCCCCTTTAACCCACTTCATTCACCAACCATTTCAACCAACCCCTCTTCAACCAAACCCATTCAACCATTTCAACCCACTCCATTCTCTCAACTATCACGTACACCCAGCTCAGCCATATCGCTCTCTTATCCAATCACTTACCCAATCTCTCTCTCAGTGTCTCACTCAACCTTACCCAATCTTTCAAACCCTCTGACATCCTCTCATCTTCTTCTCCGTCCCCCTCATATTGCCTGAATTCTCGGCACGCCACCGACCTCCCTTCACCCATTAAATCAGACCCCCAACCCATCATCCCTCTCACCCTATCTCTTGGTCTCTCACCCTTTCAATCTCTATCTCTCATCTCCCTCTCTGTGTTGTGTGCTGCCACAAGGTGGCCGACGACGAGGAGGCACAGCGCTCAGCCGGCCGGAGCAAGGAGCCGAGGAGGAGCAAGGAGGAGAGCCCACGATCGGAGCCGGGGGCTCCCCGACCAGGTTAGTCCTCTTCTCCCCGCCCCCTTCTTTTCTATTTTCGTATGGGGGTTCTGTTGAGACCGGCCGTAGCCGCCCCTTTTGCCTCTTCTTCCCTTGCCGCGACCATGGTCATCAGCCATGTGCCCAACGGCTGTGCAATCAGCGGGTCCGACCAAGCCGGGCTAGGCCAGGCAATCGCCGACCACACAGACACCACCTCGACAGCCATCATATGGCCCAAGCCAGCCACCGATCATCACCCCATACCTGACCAACCCAATGCCGCTTTGACCCCGGCCTCACAAACCATAATGTTATCACCATACCACACCCTCCTGTTACTCTTGATCTCCCTTGACCCTCTTGGTGGATGTTCTTAAGATCATAGGGTACAACCCCATACTTCTCCTTCTCTATTGTGATGGGGGAGTGATGGGTAGATGTGCATGTGTAAAGATATGAAGGTGGAATTGTGATAACGGGGATGGTGGCACTCATTGTTGTTGTACAGTTTTCTTGGGCTATAGTACGTCCACTTGGTTCGGCTCACTACCAACCATCATCGATTAATTCATTTGCTAATACGACTTCGACCATACTTGGCTATAGGATCGATCCCTTGTGACCACCCTTGACGCTTTAACGACCATTGGACATGGGTACAACCATGTGACGATTACCTTGTCGCAAGCGAAGCCATCACCCTATTGGGCACGGCAATGCGGCACTTGCTCCATTAATAGTCGACCCTGTATCATATCGGATGAGACATGATAGTCACCGTCAACCCGAGTCTAGGCTCGGGAGACTATGTAGATTATAATTGTGTATATCAACTTGTACCCGCACCTAAGCCTGAGGGTATCTCGAGAGGATGACAAATCCAAACTCTGACCTTGACCTGAACCCTGTTGTAGGTACTTTTGTTTAAATAGACTATTAATATGATGTATACAACATGTATGTCTGTCAGTTGTTAACCGTGATGATCCGACCAAAGACGCAGCGGAGTTCAACTAGCAAGAATATCAAATTGGACAATCATAAGTATTTAAATACCTCTCACAAAAACTGAGGCAAGTATTTCACTTGCTCTGAGGTTATTTTCAACCTATGTTTTTGTATCCATAGTTTACGATTTTTATAAATAACTTCTCATATATTGTATAACATAATCATGAGTCGTATGATGAGTAATATTAGACTATGGTGACATGCTGGGTTTGACATCATTAAATTAGAATTCGATGGTATAGTTTTTAATGTTGTTAAGTAACACCTTTGTTGAGGCATGTACTTGCTAGCTAGATGATTAAAAACGATCAGATATTGCGATTCCACTACACATGACATATGGTTAGTACCATGACATATACTATTGGAACCCATTATAACACGCCTCTAAACATATTATGATTAATAGTTGAATGTAACTTTGGATGGGAGTTGAAGAGCCAATAGCTGAGTGATAGATCATAATATTTCTTACTTGTGTCTCTCAGAATGTTCTTACTAAGACACATTATTGTTACATTTATCTTAAATCTTGTTTCAAAGACACCCTCGCACACACTCACTCCCTTAGAGCGGGGTTTACTTGCCAGTCAGTGGTTTGGACTGACCCCGTTTGGGGCACTACTCCTTCCACGAGTAGGCTCTTCTGCAGGTTCGGAGACTCAGGGGTAGCCGCAGCACGAGGCCAGCGACGGAGTTAGGAGGGCGGTGAAGTTTTAGATTTCAGTATGTCTTGTAGTAGTCCCTTTTCTTCCTGGCATTGTAATCGAATTAGATTCGATAAGAAATATTTAGCTTAGTGTATGTTTTATGTCTGGCAATGATACAACTGTATTCTTTTTGGGTAGGCCTCTCCTCAAGGCCCCGAGCCTAGGGTAGCTCACTATGAAAATATAAGTTGAAAAGTGAACGAACTGACTAGCCCATTAGATAGGATATGTGAACCAGTGCCCGAGTGCTAGAGAGCGGGCGAGGCTACTCGGCTCGCCGTCAGAGGCTTGAGTCCCGTGCTCCCTTAAGAGGGACTTCTGTCAGCATGTGGGGCACCGGCATGCCACACATGCTGAGAGGATAGCTCGGTTGAGGATCGAGCGTAATCATCTCTCTATCGATAAAATTGTATCTCTATACTTTTCTTTAAAAAAAATTATTTTTATAAAAAATATGTTTTAAAATATTTTTTTTGAGAGAGTATAAGGCCTGTGAGAAACCCTAATTGGAGTAGACAGTTGACCAAACCTTAAATATCTTGATTTTTCTTCAACTCACACCCCAGGAATCGGTTCCAGATTTCTGGGGCGTAACATTACTCAACCTATGTTTTTACATCTATTAAGGGCAAAATGGTAAAATTTTACGTTTGTTTATATTTGGTTATATTTTGTTTATGTTTTCGTTATGTTTCGTCTGAAGCTCGCCGGATGCTCTTCATCGCTGGAACCTCACAGGAACCTTTTAAGAACCCTGCTGGAACCTCTTCATCGCTGGAACCTCGCCGGAACCTCTTCATCGCCGGAACCTTTTCATCGACGTAAATCCAACGTAAAATTACTCAACCAATGTTTTTACTACTGTTAAGGGCAAAAGGGTAAAATTTTATGTTTGTTTATGTTTGATTGCATTTTGTTTACGTTTTCGTTACGTTTCGCCGGACCCTCTTCATCGCTGGAACCTTATAGGAACCTCTACAGAACGCTGCTGGAACCTCGTTGAAACTTTTACATAGTCCAAACCTTTTGATCGTCGGAACCTCGTCGGAACCTCTTCATTGCCATAACCTCATCATTGACGTAAAACCAATCTAACCCGACATAAAATTACTCAACCAATGTTTTTACTACTGTTAAGAACAAAATGGTCAGAAAAAGTCATAAAATACTCGTGCCACTGAATCGGCCATTGTAGATGGTAAAAATGTAACATTTTCGGGCTCTGTACTTAGCCTTATGTACAAACCTGGTGGTCACTTTGGAAAAATTCTGATAGCTGGGGTCCATTAATCTTGAGGTTTTTACCGAAATGGCCACCAACTCTCAACTATTGTTGAGAATGGGCCAGGTTGCTTTTGGCTTTACCAAAATGACCATTGAAATTCTTTGGGACCAAACTACCCTTTTACTGACTGTGATTTTTCGGCGACGAAAACTAGACGAAATTTGTTATTTCATCCGATTTTCGTCACACAGCCCAAAGCCAGCCTCGGGAAGAAATGACTGTGATTTTTTGGCGACGAAAACTAGACGAAACATGTTATTTTGTCGGATTTCGTCCGATTTTCATCTCACAGCCCAAAGCCAGTCTCTGGCAGAAATGATTGTGATTTTTTGGCGACGAAAACTAGACGAAACATGTTATTTCGTCGGATTTCGTCCGATTTTCGTCTCACAGCCTAAAGCCAGTCTCTGGCAGAAATGAGTGTGATTTTTTGGCGACGAAAACTAGACGAAACATGTTATTTCGTCGGATTTCGTCCGATTTTCGTCTCACAACCCAAAGCCAGTCTCTGGCAGAAATGACTGTGATTTTTTGGCGATGAAAACTAGACGAAACATGTTATTTCGTCAGATTTCGTCCGATTTTCGTCTCACAGCCCAAAGCCAGTCTCTGGCAGAAATGACTGTGATTTTTTGGCGATGAAAACTAGACGAAACATGTTATTTCGCCGGAGCAAAGGACGAAGGAGGGGGCGTCGCCGCTGCTCCCTCCGCGCGTCGTCGGAGCACAGGGAGGGGGGGTCGCCGCTGCTCCTCCCGTGCGTCACCGGAGCACGGGGAGGGGGGGTCGAGATCGAGCTCGGGGGAGATCGGGCGCCGAAGTGCAGGGGGGGTCGGGAGATCGGGCGCGGGGGGGGGGGGGGGTGTCGCCGCTGCTCCACCCGTGCGTCACCGGAGCTCGGGTTTGTCGACGACAGCAGCGCGGCAGCAGGGGTTGGGCGTCGGCTCGGTTGTGGACCGCCGGAGCTAGGGAAGGTCGGCTCGGGCTTGGGCTTGACTGCCACCGTGAGAGGAGGTGGAGGAGGATGGCGGGCCGGTGTCGGATGGTCGCCGGACCTTGAGGAGGAGGGCTGCTGGAACGTGGGTTGCACCCCTCCTCTCTTCAACTCTCTCTCTCTCTCTCTCTCTCTCTCTCTCTCTCTCCTTCACTCTCTATTTCTCTCTCACTCTTTGTTTCTCTCTCACTCTTTCTTTCACTCTCTCTTTCTCTATGCTCACCCACTCTTTCACTCTCTCACTCTCTCTGCTCACTCTCTCACTCTTTGACTCTCTCTGTGAGAGGAGATGGAGGTGGTGAAGATGGTGATGATGACTGCAGGTCAACCCCGGGAGAAGAGGGACTAAAAAATTTTACAGTGGTAAGGGTCAATATGTCTTTTTACCTGTTTAGTGTCACCGTGCGACCTGTTTTTCACGTGCTGGTGGCCATTTTTGTTCAGATTCTTGACGGGGTCCATTCTCAACAATAGTTGAGAGTTGGTGGCCATTTCGGTAAAAACCTCATTAATCTTTCATGTTATCTGTCTATCACATGCTTCATCTGTTGCTTACTGTCGGGGCTGAGTACGATTCAGTCAGTCGGGCCTGGTACAACTGACTGACGGCTGTGATCGGGTCTGTAATGAGTCTGTAAAACTTTTTTTGTCTGGATGAATAATATTTTCCATCACTGTATTAGAGCTGTGATTATTCCTTAATTTCAAAGCAATGCTATTGAGGTTGCTCGTTCCCCACGCGAGAGTTAACGTAGACCGTAGGTACACCCTAGCCAGAACAACCATCTTCCCTGCACCGTAGATGGACGCTCGATCAGGAATCTTTGTAAAACGTGGCACAGTGACCACCCTCTGATCAGATCTAGACGAAGAGCATGGTCCAGAGCCAGAGGCAAACTGATCTCCTGGCAAAGCAAAGGTGATTCCTTCCATAAGGTGAACCGTACCGTAAGGTGGAGGAACTGATGCATCTACAGCCATCAGCTAAGCAGAGTGTCATTCGCTTGTTGGGTAGCTTGCCATCTGACGGATGTGATGAATCAGGGCCAGCCACCTTACGTACGGGACGCTTCTCCAATTGAAATCGAAATCGCGCGGCAAAACTAATTCGTGTGACCACCAACCAGTGTTCTTCCCTGTCGGCCGTCCGTTTAACCATGGTTAAATAACCGGTTCAAAAACCCTAGATTCCCTCTCCACCCCCCCCCCCTTTCCGTATAAATAACCAGTGAGGCGAGGGGCAGAGGCCACCGGAAGGCGTCATCACACACGCCGGCCTCTCCCTCTCTCTCTCTCTCTGTTTGTGTCTCTCTCTCTCTCTAACTCGTCCCCTTCTAAACCGGCGAAGATGAGGGAGTGCATCTCGATCCACATCGGCCAGGCCGGCATCCAGGTCGGCAATGCGTGCTGGGAACTTTACTGCCTCGAGCACGGCATCCAGGTACGTCTCTCGCTTGGATCTGAAATGATCTCTCTGTTTTCCATTTTTTGATGTAATCCGTCTTTTCTCGCTTGTGATCGCCTGATCTGCTTTGTCAGAGTATTATTTCTTCGATAGTTGCTTGATTCAGAGCACCGTTTGATAAATGTGATTCTTTGGTGTTTCTCATTGTTGATGCTTTGCCAGATCTGGATTTCATCTCTTACCTCTACAGATCTAGGGTTTTTTAAGTTTTTTGTGTTAGATCTGATGAAATGGAACCTAGATCTGAATATCGGTCGGTTTTTTGTTTTAATTCGCCGAATTTCTGTTTTAATCGGCTAATCTGCTTCATCGAACACTACTTTGGTTGATCCATAATCGATTTATTGAGTGATCTAGCGATGAATTAGTGATAGATCTTTTGGGAAATGCTGAAGTTTGGAGTTTTAAATAGTTTGATGTCTCTTCTGAAGTGTATTTCTTAGATTGCCTAAACCAGGACTGTTCGTTTGGATCTGGTCATTGCACCTTATGATCTTTATTTTTAAAAATTATGTTTCATTTCTTTTTTCCTATTATTTCTTCTATTCAGCCTTCTTTCATCTGTTCTGCTCAATTAAATGCTGTGAAGTTTGACATAAGTCCTTTTTGGGAGATGACTTTTAGTTGTAGGACACCGTAATTTTGAAATATAGCTCAAGTCCCTCCCGACGAATCAATACTGTTTCTAAAGACGAATGTATACTCTTTTTGAAACGAATGTATACTCTTTATGAAGACGAATGTATACTCTTTCTAAAGACGCATGTATATTTGTAGGGACCTTAGCTAATATAGCAAATTATGGTGTCCTGCAGCTAATATTGTAAAATAGTTAAGGACTTGGACCTAGTTTGTCGTTAAATGTTTACCTAATTCATGTCTTACTATTTCTGATGAAAGAGTGGTAGATCCTTTTTGAAATGCTGTGCATGGGAACATTAATGATTGATGTTTCCTAATTTCTTGGATATCATCTGTCTTCCTATTGTGTTGCATATTTATTTAGGGTTCTGCATCGGTGCCATACTGAACCCATCTCTGCCATCTCTCATTTTTCATGCATCCTATTTGTGGGAGCATTGTTCTAGGGGATGTGGGATGAACCCTAGAATTTCGGCACAGTGCCGAAGTTGGTACCATAGAATTGGCCTTTTATTTAATGGTTTTCTACTAAATCTGCAAACTTTGGAACTATTGCTTCAGATCCAGATAAATTTTCAGTGAAATACATAAACTGTGCAGACAATTCCAGCAGCCATTTGCTGTCTTCTCTTTTCTTTGCCTATCTTTTTTCTATGAATCGGTCTTATAAGATGCATGCAGTGTGTCTAAATTTTTAATGGTCAATTTTATTGTTTATTTCTGCTAGATTTTATAATGATGGTGGGGATCAGTTAATCTATCATGCCATGTCATGTTCTTGTTTAAGGCATTTACATCTATTTTGAAGTTGCCCTAGATCTGGTTTTGCTAGAGCATATCGATTTAGTACTTTGAACTGCACTTTTCCTTAACATTTTATTTCACTTGTTCATATCTGTACCTACAGAATTCAATTTTTGGTAGAGTATAATTCTTTTCCGCTTCGATTTTAATCTTTTTAGTATGTTTTTCAAATGAAAGACTTGTGCATCGATAAGTATCGATTATGGTGTTTTTGATGGACTGTGCTTCATTCGATTTAGTTTTGATCTCATACGTGTACAGTTCTAGGGATCTTTAATGGTTTAACGGTCAGATCTGATCAAATGAAAACTAGATATGAATTGTTATGTGACTCTTGATCTACCATATTGTTATCAGTCATTTGCTTTAATTCACCGTCTGTCGCTTTTGTTTGCTTGATCTACCTTGTTGAACACTAATGGTTGTTCGTGCTTGTCGGCACTACGCCATTGCCTCTGGCGGTCATGACCACCATCATGCCTATGGTGGCCACCACCACTGCCTATAGGCACCCCCCTTGCTTTGCTGCCTCTTGTCTGCCACTCTGCCCCCCACCTATGAATCCCAAAGGGGTTGCCCTAAAACACTAGTACCATACACCAACTATTTAACCACTCTCATGCCAACGATGATCGCATTGGCGTCGGCATCCACATCCGCCGAATATATCATTTTCCGTCGGGTTCTCTGTCCTCTTCAACCTCCGCTGCACTCGTTGCTTTTGCCGTTGCTGCTCCAGTCTGGCACTCCCGTCTTGGCCACCCCTCTAACGGCACTCTCTGTTTTCTTCAGCAACGATCGACTCTTCCGTTCATCGGCTCGTTCACGTTTTGTTGCTCAACATGTAATCTCGGGAAAAGCCATCGTCTTCTATTTCCTTTCTCGTCGTCCGCCGTCAATCTTCCCTTAGCTTTAGTACATTTTGATGTATGGGGCCCTTTCTCCGTCCCCTCTGCTAGTGGATTTCTCTTTTATGTCTCTTTTAATGATGAATATTAAAATTATTGTTGGGTATTTTCAATCAAAAATAAATCTGATGTCTTATCTGTTTTTCTTTCTTTTAAGCCTCTTGTTGAAAATATGTTTGCCTCTCGTATTAAAACATTGTGAACCGATGGTGGTGACGAGTTTGTCAGTATTGCCTTTACATCTATTCTCACCTCCAGTGGCATCAAGTCCCGTGTCTTTATACACCAGAGCAAAACGGGGTCGCCGAAAGAAAACATCGTCATTTGGTTGACACCACTGTCATTCTTCTGCAACATGCATCCATGCCCTATCGTTATTGGGCCGATGCCCTCTGTACAGTCACCTATTTAATCATTCGTCTCCCCTCACCCCTATTAGGCCACAAATCTCCTTTTGAGGTTCTATTTAAGCAACCCACGGTTGCTTGCACTTCTACGGAATTTGAATATCGGAGTCTCGCCACTACTGTTGCTAAAGTCACTTGGCTAGTCATGCTACTTCATGACCTGCATATCTATATGCCTGGTCCTCCCATTATCTGGTGTGACAATATCAACGCCATTGCATTGGCCTCAAATCCAGTATTTCATACCCACACCAAACATATTGAAGTGGACTACCACTTCGTTCGTGAGAAGGTAAATCAGAAACGCCTAGAGATTCGCCATATCTCAACAGTCAATCAACTTGCAGATATCTTCACCAAGCATCTGCCTCAGACTCGGTTTAAATCGTTACGGGACAAGCTTCTTTTCCGATCCGTCGATCAGCTTGTGGGGGGCTGATAACGTATCTGTGATTATCTCACGTAACAACTGTGGTTACGTTGATAACCACAGATGATAACAATTGTTAAGGATATCTGTTAAAGATCCAGATGTAATTAGTTATTCACAGATCCGGATGTAATTAGTTATTCACAGATCCGGATGTAATTAGTTTTTCACTATTTCTTATAAATAAACATGGACCGACTTGAGGTGGTGAACCCAAGTCAACCGACCATCATTTACTTCTCTCTCAATCTCTCTCTCTCTCTTTCAATCTCTCTCTCAAAAGCTTTCACCCCCCACCTATGGATCCCAAAGGGGTTGCCCTAAAACACCAGTACCATACACCAACTATTTAACCACTCTCAAGCTGACGATGACTGCATTGGCGTCGGCATCCACATCCGCCGAATATATGACCACATCTCCAGCAGTGTCTGCACCATCCCCGGCCACTGTTGCACTATTGCCATGTGCAGAGTGTCAACCGAGAGGGAGGGAAGGAGAGATCTCTACAATGTACATGTGGCACGATCAGGATGGCTACGGTTCCCAAACAATTGATGAATCGCACTCTCCCAAGCCGTTTAATCGGATGGCTCACAATATATCATGTTTGTCTATCGGGCTCCCTTATTTGGTTCAGTATAGCATCATGCCAACTTAGATTATTATTTTTTTCTTCTGGGCATTTCTAGTTTTGCTCATTTTAGAACATTTGGGTTATTGATTTATTTGTTTTTGCATAAGAAACTGAATTGTCTTGCAGCCTGATGGCCAAATGCCAAGTGACAAGACAGTCGGCGGTGGGGACGATGCATTCAACACCTTCTTCAGCGAGACTGGTGCTGGAAAGCATGTCCCCCGTGCTGTTTTTGTCGACCTTGAGCCCACGGTGATCGATGAAGTGAGGACCGGAACCTACCGCCAGCTCTTCCACCCGGAGCAGCTGATCAGCGGCAAGGAAGATGCCGCCAACAACTTTGCCCGCGGCCACTATACCAGTAATTTCTCCTCACATTCATCTCTCTTCATAATTACTATCAAGGTTATAAATATCTATTTCTGTTGGTTAAAAAAGGATATGCTACTATTTTTTTTTAATACCAAAGGTCAGAATATGCTAGGAGTTTTTCATGTAATTTCCATATTTGCAAGGTGTATGCAAGAATCCCAAAGAAAAAAAGATATGGAGGGGGAAATTGAATTTTTTCACTTAGAAAGATCGAATCAATTTGATAAGCAGATGGAATTTTCAGTGAAATGGTCGGAAAAAAAAAATGAATATTCAAATGTTGGTAAACTGTAGGTCATTTCTCCCAATTAATTTGTGATGTTGAACCAAAATTTCAAATTTGGTACGAATGAAATTTTGGACAAAATCTATGTCGAGACCTCTAGAAAAGGCACTTTGGTCATTGCTTTGGAAAATTGTCTATATTTGATTCCATGATTACTATTACCAGTGTTCAGAAAATCGGACTCGACTTGAAATATTGTCGAGTCGATTCGACTCGGCCGAGTTTTACAGAGTAACCATTTGCATTTAATTCTTTGAAAAACAGTCTGAATGTTTCTTCATATTTTTCGTGTTATCCAAGTCGGAAAAGAAATTGTCGACCTCTGCCTTGATCGAATCCGGAAGCTCGCTGACAATTGCACCGGCCTACAAGGCTTCCTCGTTTTTAATGCTGTTGGTGGGGGCACCGGATCAGGCCTCGGGTCCCTACTCCTCGAGCGCCTGTCCGTCGACTACGGAAAGAAGTCGAAGCTCGGCTTCACTGTTTACCCCTCACCCCAGGTCTCCACCTCTGTCGTTGAGCCCTACAACAGCGTCCTCTCCACCCACTCCCTTCTGGAGCACACCGACGTAGCTGTGCTGCTCGACAATGAAGCCATCTACGACATCTGCAGGCGATCTCTGGACATCGAGCGCCCCACGTACACCAACCTCAACCGTCTTGTTTCTCAGGTACAAAGGTTTTTTTTTTCCCAAGAAACAAAATTTCAATAATTCTTCCAAAATTTTGCGAACCGTTTACTCTCCACCTGAATGTCAAGGTTTCGAATAAGTGCTGCGACATATTTCCCCTCGCTCTGTTGTGGCAGGCTTCCCTCTTGTCTTAGTGGTGAGTCCGCCACAACAGAGCGGACTGGTAATAAAATCAGAGCATTTCTTTTGCACTGCCGAGTTTCGATCCTTCGTTTATATTGTGCCTGTGCTAATAGTTGATGTACTGACCACTAAAGGTCCCTCAAAAAAAAAAAAAAAGGGCTATTTTGATTTTGCCCCAACTTTTGCCTTGAATTAGACTTTACCCCTCATACTTTCATTAATTAGACTTTACCCCCCAAAACTAACTGTTCCGTCAGCTCATCATCTAAGAGAAAGGGTGAGCTGCACTAGAGGTCCCCTCAATAAAAAAAAAAAAAGGGTTATTTTGACTTTGCCCCCAAGTTTTGCCTTGAATTAGACTTTACCTCCCATATTTTCATTAATTAGACTTTACCCCCCAAAACTAACGGTTCCGTCAGCTCATAAAGGGTCAGCTGCTAGAGGTTCCCTCAATAAAAAATAGGGTTATTTTGACTTTGCCCCCAAGATTTGCCTTGAATTAGACTTTACCCCCCATATTTTCATTAATTAGACTTTACCCCCCAAAACTAACTGTTCCGTCAGCTCATCGTCCAAGAGAAAGGGTGAGCTGACGGAAAAGAGATAAAGATTTGGGGGTGAGCTGACAGAGCAGTTAGCTTTGGGGGGTAAAGTCTAATTAATGAAAATATGGGGGGTAAAGTCTAATTCAAGGCAAATCTTGGGGGGCAAAGTCAAAATAACCCAAACAAATCGGCAATGTCACAATATCAAAACCCTAACTGTTCTCGTTTTGCAGGTGATTTCATCTCTGACAGCCTCGCTCAGGTTCGACGGCGCCCTCAACGTTGATGTCACTGAGTTCCAGACCAACCTGGTCCCTTACCCGAGGATCCACTTCATGCTTTCCTCCTACGCGCCCGTCATCTCGGCCGAGAAGGCGTACCACGAGCAGCTGTCCGTGGCCGAGATCACGAACAGCGCGTTCGAGCCCTCCTCCATGATGGCCAAGTGCGACCCCCGCCACGGCAAGTACATGGCGTGCTGCCTCATGTACCGCGGGGACGTGGTGCCCAAGGACGTGAACGCGGCCGTCGCGACCATCAAGACCAAGCGCACCATCCAGTTCGTGGACTGGTGCCCGACGGGCTTCAAGTGCGGCATCAACTACCAGCCGCCCACCGTCGTGCCGGGCGGCGATCTCGCGAAGGTGCAGAGGGCGGTGTGCATGATCTCCAACTCCACCAGCGTCGCCGAAGTGTTCTCGCGCATCGACCACAAGTTCGACCTCATGTACGCCAAGCGCGCCTTTGTGCATTGGTACGTCGGTGAGGGCATGGAGGAGGGGGAGTTCTCCGAGGCCCGTGAGGATCTCGCGGCGCTGGAGAAGGATTACGAGGAGGTCGGTGCGGAGTCCGCCGAGGGTGAGGATGGCGATGAAGGCGATGAATACTGAGATCGACCGTTGATTCGTGTCTTGTTGTGCTGTTTGAACTGCTATGTTGTGCGTTTCTATGCTTCGTTTATTTGAAGGAGATTGGATCTATTGCCATGGCATGTTTTGTTGGTTTGATCCTTATCTTTTGTTGCTTGAACTGTAATCTGTGTTTCGTGGCAACAATATGATTCTGTGTGATTTGTGACGGGTAATTAGCAATCAGTCCTTGGCATAAGATCATATTAGAGTCTAGTGTTTTAAAAATTCGACCGGATCAGGCGGTTCGACTGGTCCGGAACCAGAACATGTTTCGGTTCGATCTTTGAATAAACTGGTTTGTTGTTAACCCAGGAATTAAACCTTGTTATTGAAGAATTTAGTAAATGTCTATTTAAAAAATATATTTTCATGTGGTTCAATCGGTTGAACCACCGGTTTGAACCTATTTGGACTGAACCGGATCCTTTTTCGGTTCGCCTTCCGGTCCGGTTTTGAAAACACTGATCTAACATACTCTAAAATATGAAAAGATCTTGTCTAATTTACAATCCATGCCACTCGTGTGTATTTCAAATAATTGCTTGAAATCAAGCTCAAAATAATAAAAATTTAATGCTATATCCTTAAAAAAAATTTCCAAGTCTCACTTAAACAACTTTACTATCACGAAGCCCAAGTACCAAAAATAGAGATCAAATCAAATGGCTTCATAGTCCAACTTATCTAAGTCATTCGAAGATAAATTACGGATTCAGATTTTGAAGTTTTTTTCTTTTCTACTGTCTACTGTATTCGTATATAAAGCCCTTAACTTAGTCTCTCCGAACCACGGTATCATTATGGTTTGGGATCTGGCCATCGATGCCTGTTATACCCTGCACCTTTGGTCAGTTCCGGATTGTTGAGAGACAGATGTCAACGGTTGGCTCCCGAACCACGGTGATTCCTTGGTCCGGGATGACTATATTAAGCCATTTGATTCATATAAAATTAATTTTAAGGTTTTCTTTTTCTATAAAGAGGAACAAATGTAGATTGTAACTCTTTTGCTGCAGTGAAGAGTTATATTTGAGATTTTAGTATTAACTATTAAGGACACTTTTGTTATTTAAAGAAAGTAAATGTCAACGGAGTGACTTAGTCTAAAGTTTTTTTTCAGAAAGGATCTGGTGCAAAACTCTTAATGTTTGTCCTTTACATCAAAACCATTTAATGTCAGGGACCTACACTAAGTCCCCTTAAAAAAAGGGTTTTATAAGCAGATGCAGCCGCGGACGCAATTCCAAATTCCGACCGTCTCTTTGGTCCGTCTAACTACTTCTAATATAGGACTAAATTTCTTTTTAAAAACTATCTTGTTTCTCTCTAGCCATAGGTTCCAGCATATCGCTATCGCAAAAATAGCCCCTGAATCCCAACAAAATATAGGCCAACGAATCTCCCATTGGGCAAAACAAAACAATCAACACATTTGAAGAACCAGCCCAATGATTAGAAAGAAGATTTAGAAATATAAAGATAGCAAAACTTATAATTAATGGTCGTGACCTAACATAAGAGCCAATGAAAGGCATGTATCACCTTAAAGATGATGGTGGGAATAGCAGTAGCACAAGTTAGATCCGGTGGTAGCTGGAACCCAAACAGTTTTTATACTCACAATCTCTGAAAGTTGTAGTGGAAAATGAAATATGACGACCAACATCCTATTGCCAAATAGTAAAGACTTTTGAGGTTGTGATGCCAAGATAGATGAGGTGAGGTGTCCAAGGTCAAGAGTTGGCTCCACATTACCTAGAAAGAAGGAGATCCTTAACTACTTATATAATTTTTCCTTCCAAACATAGAAGACGCATTTTAAAATCATGCACCGCTACGGATCCCATAAAAACTACGTAGTTAAGCATTTATGCTGCTTCATTGCATTCACAAGATAATGTTGAATCTACAATCTATCCATCTAACGACCAAAGGGCTCCCCCTCACTTTGTCCTCTACTAATGCTTACTCCATTAGTCACTACGATGAATCCTCAGTTTCAATATTCGAAGCTCGTATCATGCATCAAGTTCATCATCCTAATCTTCACTAAACTTAGGTTCTGGTGTTACCAAAATTTGATTCAAAGGTGGTAGATACCCTCACACCCTAAAATCCGGATCGTAAGGGGAGGTCCACAGTAAGTATAATAAGCGACCAATGGATACACCCCTTAGGGACTAAACCATCGGACTATCTCAACCCCCCCCCCCCCCCCCCCCCCCCACACACACACACACAAACACCCCCCGCGCACGCGTGCAAAGCATGCATGGCAAGGCACAATAAGCAAGGGCTCACTCCGAGTAGGAGACGGGTCTAGCTCTGATACCATGTTAGATACCCTCATGCCCTTAAACCCGGGTCGTAAGGGAAGGTCTACAATGGGTGTATTACACAGGCAATGGATACCCCCTGACGGACTATCTCAACAAAAGATAATCAACAATCCCAATGCCATGCCTAACCCTCCTCACCTCAAGGGTTCTAAAAAAAAAAATCCCAATAGTAATATTTACTAAAATTTGTTTCAAAGGTAATCGACAATTCCAATAGTAATGCCCACTAAAATTTGTTTTAAAGCTAATCAACAATTCCAATGGTAATGCCCACTACATTTTGTTACAAAGGTAATAGACAATTGCATGGTAAAGTTCACTAAAATTTGTTTCAAAGGCTATAAACAATTCCAAAGGATTCTTGAAGTACTTGTATCTTATCCATCAAACCTCCAACACATTTAGGGCATCTTTGTAATCTTACCATTTTGTTTTAAAAATTAAGCAAGTGAAAATAAGGGATAATAGATTATATCTACAGTATTGGTCGAAATAAGAATTTTCATGTATACAATTATACAAATATCAAACAATCGAACGGAGGTGCAAAAGCCAAAGATCAGCCATAGCCATGGAACAAATTTTTGAGCTAACTGGTAACAAGGAACATTTTGAGACAATATTTTTGCCTATATAATATAACACGATAGTATTGTGCTGACTATGATTAAAAAAAAAAACCCTCTTAACCATCCGATTTTTTATAAATATCAATCTTCTTAAATCGACTGACTACCTAATGAATGACTTCTAATCTTCAATTATAGCTATCCAAAATCAGATAAGTAATAAATTTTGGAATCCCCTTCTCCACCTAAATCGATTCTTCAGACCTCGAGCTAAGTCACCCCTCTCGTATGTGTATACAGTTTTATCATAAATCCTATTAAAACCTACTATAAAGATGATATATACCTATCCAATGATATTTAATAGTCATTTGAGGTTAATTAGTATTTTTTTAAGGTTAATCAATACTCTCTCTCTCTCTCTCTCTCTCTCTCTCTCTCTCTCTCTCTCTCTCTCTCTCTCACTCACAAGTGAATCACACCCCGAAGGCTGCCGCGGCCTTTCAAGTGCCGACGGTGGGCATTTACTAGTTTAACATAATAAAGCATGCTAACACAGAATAAAAATAAGAACAAATTACAAAAATATCTCCCCTGAACTATACACCTAATTTCATATTGGTCCCTCAAACTTATTTTTGACCAATTTGAACTCTGAACATGCTCCCCCTCCCATCAGCTTCCTATCCCAAAAACTCACTTATCAACTTCCAAGAAGACTCAAATGTTTTTTTGAAATATTTAACTTATGCTTCCAAGGTTAAGGTATTTTTAGAATAAAAGTTATGAACAGGGTTAAATACAGACTGAGCATAGTTCAAGGTACAAATTGTTTTTATAAAAAAAAGTTGAGGGGCCAATAGGACATGAGGTGCATAGTCCAGGGGAGGTTTTAGTAATTTGCCCTAAAAAAAACAATCACAATATATGGTTCAACTCACAAGAATGCATTTTCAACAATAAAGGAAAAAGACAGAAAGCGTTCTCGACCAGAAGCTCCGACGTATCCGGACCTCACACATATACCGAGAAGTCAACTCTGTAGCTGATTGGTTTGCTGGCTACACTCGGGCATATACCGAGAAGTCAACTCTGTGGCTGATTGGTTTGCTGGCTACACTCGGGCATCGGAAATATCCAGTTTTTGGACATCAAGCTTCTCTCCATATGCTATGAGACGTGATCGAGATGACTGTGGCCCATGTTGTTACACCCGATGGATGTCCAAACAAATGATGTAATTGTTACGTTCTATTAGTGCTGAATCAGTAGAAAATAAAAAACAAAACAATAAAGCGAAAGAGACCATACTCCAGTCAGCGACAAATGTCAAATTCGGCGAAAAACCCTTCCCCGAGGAGCTAACGTTCAACGTTTTACATTTTGATGCAGGCAATATCCAAACAAGAACAAGAACCAAGAACAAGAAATATATGCATATAGTCCTCCTGATCACACTTCAACATCACCAACCTACAACCCTTTCCTAGCAAATAAAAGGGGCAAAAGGTGTTGCAAAAGGTACATTGATTACTGGACTTGTCCGTTCATTTCGAATGATTTTGCGATTCCTTCTTTGTCAGAACTGATGTCTGCAAAGATCTCAATAACCCTAGAATTGTTCCACTGGAAATTTGGACCTTATAGTCCATCTAACTGCAAAATTATATTCTCGCTCTCTTCAAGCTTCTTGGTCTTCAGCTGAGGAATGTTAAAATGAGAGCACAAAACAATAACCCAGAGATGAGATATATAAACAAACTAAGCTTCAAGAGTCGAAATTAAAAGTCACATGATCACAGTAAAACAAGCATCATATATTAATGAAGCCTCTGAAAACTCGATTGCTTGTGCAAATGAACCCCCAAGGTTAACCGCCGTTTTTTTTTTTTTTTTGGGAGGGGGGGGGGGGGGGTATTCCAGGAATACTCGTATGTTGGCTGCTACGTTCATAAGACGGTTTTACTGGGACGATTTTACCAATAGACAAGGGAAAGTTAGGCCCAGAGGATCACACAAAAAACCCTAACCTAGGGCAAAGGGAGAGCATAAAAGGTTGGGTTAAAAGATATTGAGGGTAAAATAGTCATTTCGTCCATTGGCTAAAAGGCAAACCACGAATATATATTGAATATTCCCCGCAAATAGACGTCAGTTAACCTAAGGGACCAATTTGCACAGGTAATCTAGTTTTCGGAGGTCGATATGTAAATATGGAGTTTTCAAAGGTTAATATGCAATTAGCCAGTTCCCAAGTATATGCAAAAATCCCAAAGCATCATCCTCTTCTACAGGAAGAAAGAGATTTTAAGGTAAAAAGAAAAACCTAACAACATGGATAGGCAAACGATCTATCACCTTTCCATCGCGGAAATCAAGGGCCCCCAGGTTCACTCAATACAAATGCTTGGAGAAGACTCTGTGCAGCATGAGTTTGCTCGGGCGTTCCGGATATTATGATCACAGTCTCTGTTGCTTCAGGTCTAGGCTCAGTAATGGTAATTTTTGCCTCGGATATCTGAAATAGAGACGGGTCATCATTATTCGAGATTCAAAAAGGAGAGATTTCATGCTTAGTCAGCACAAATCATTAAGCAAACCTCGCGAATCCTCCTTAGACAGTATCCATCCTCTCCATAAATGGAAGGTACAAGAGCTCGAGGAACAACAACATCAACAGTTGTATTGGTTATAACAGCTGGATGACTTCCACTGCATCAACATCATGTAAGAAATCAAACCAAAGTCATGAATAATTAAATAAAAATTTGAAAGATACTAAAAATAAAACAAACAAACAAAAAAATACTGGAAAAAAGTACTAAACAAACCCTGAAAATCCACCAATTCTTCTTTGGGGGGGTCCTCCTAGGTAGTCTGGCATAGGCATAGAACCAACACCTTCTCTCATGCCCTATGTGCAAGTTGATAAATTACATTAAATGGGTACACATAAAAGAACACGTGAGAATTCAAATTGTTCCTAATTTCAAATAAAAATACCAACAGTGGCATGACAATACATCATATACGAAGTCAAAAGGAACCGAGATAGTAAATAACCTCAATGCAGTCGTTAATAGCAACAGGTGAGTAAAATCAACTGGTAAATTCCGGTTAGAATTGTTCATACCATTTACCATCAGAAATGAAAATGCCATGTGTGTGTGTGTGTGTGTGTGTGTGTGTGTGTGTGTGTGAGAGAGAGAGAGAGAGAGAGAGAGAGAGAGAGAGCCTTGATTTCCTTTCACAAAAGAAAACTTCAGGAAGCTAAGAAAATTATACAAAAAGGTCAAAGAATACACGATCAGGCACAGTTCCAGGCTAACATTTGTTAAAGAATCCAACTTGCATACTTCTAAGATGCACAAACATTGAAGCAAATAAATAAAATGTGCTCCACCTTAGTTTAGTATCATTATATTTTCACGTGCATGCAAAGGTTGAAGTATACATAAGCATACCCTACAATACATAAGTTTGGCATTTAAGCCAAAAACAATACCAATGCAGAAGCAAATTAAAAACCCATCCATCCAAGACGATAATTGAAGCCTGGGGTGTAAGCTTCCCAAAGAAACCATAGTCTAAGCCACATGGTGAGTCCCCCCATGAGTCTCTATATGTAATACTAATCTCACTCATTATGATGAGCATCATCGTGATGAGTATGCTTCAAACCATCACAAGAGAGAGATTGTAATGCATGGTGCAGTGAAACACATGAGACAGAGAGCACATCCATGATTATGCACATGCAAGATGGTGTCAAAATGAATGCCCCAGATTTAATGAAGGAACAAATCCAATGAAAATTTTCATATAGTTGTCCAGTTGTGATACTTTTTTTAGTATCATTGCAGTGATTGCACAAAGTGCAATTTACAGCTGCCAAATTGAAAAGGCATCATATATTCAGTGGAAGCATGATTCTATCATTAATTGTCATGTGACCACACATTCAGATGCAAACCATCTCAAAGCTGAGGATCCACCTAATGGATTATACTAGCATTTCGAGTTTCAAATGGAATCAAGAGGATAACACGCAGGAGAAGTACACACAAACTTCAGTTAACTCTATCCACGCTAGCATGTTTTGTATCCCATGATGCCCTTACTTCAAAATATTGTGTTGGTCTCAAATTTATTTATCCAGGATGAGATGAGTGGACATTAGATGAGGACCGTTGAAGAGATTTATCATTTACATGCTCTAAATAGAAAAGAAGCTCAATATGCAAGGCCACCACTAAAATCTAAGTATATTGTCTGTGTTGCATCAACATCAAAGTGAGGAACATTAAGAAACACTGACTGGAAGCCTTAACCCGGACTAAGGCCTTTAACAATAATCCACGCCAGCCACAACGTCAACGAGAATGTAGTGCTATCGAGTCGCCTGAACCTAATATGGATGATACTGAGTTAAAAGACCAGAATACCGGATCATCAGATGGGCTTATTAGGCAAGGTCAAGGGCATGCTAGGTGAGAAAGAAACAAAAAGGAGTGGGAGAAAGACATAAAATAGAAATCCCTGATTTTGAAGGTTGAATGGCCCCTGAGGAATTCTTAGACTGGGCTGAAAGGTCATGACCTGATACTTAAGTGGAAGGAGATCCCTCGCGATAAACAAATAAAGTTTGTTAGCCCTAAGCTGAAAGGTCATGAGCTGATTTGGTGGAAGCAGTTGCAGGCCCCGAGGGTTCATAAAGGAAAAGACAAAATTGTCTCTTAGACACATATGTGAAAGGGAAGATGTAACCAAAATTCATGCTTCAGACTTCAAACAGAATACATTGCAAAATCTTCAGAAAAGATTCAGTCGGTAGATGAATACATCAATGAAAGAACGGCAGAGTTTTTTGCCAAACTAATACCTCATTGCCTGACCTTAGACCATAGCAGCCAAGAGCTTCTGGATCCTCAAGATGAACCTTCACAATCCTATCTGATGCTCACAAGGGACCAAAAGAGGAAGGATGGAAAGCTCAAGGCAAGGAGAACCTCCTAGGAAATTTCAAAGTTACAAGCCTTATTGTAGTATCAAAGAAGGTAATCGGTGGAAAATAATTATCTAGGTGAATTCTGCAAGATTTTGAATAATTGGATTATCATTTCTGTTTTTCTATTGTGGTTCCAAAGAGAAGAGTCGAGATGCACCTATTTGTGACTTCTTCAGGTAGATAGTAATCGGAATTATCTCCAATCTTGACCTCGCCTCTCTTTCCTCCCTTACAAAACTTTCCTAGACATTTTTTGGTTGCCCTTCACAAGCCTTCTGCTCAATCCTTTCTTGGTAATTTGTTCTCTTGTAATCAATATAAACATGTAACCTTATTGAACAACACAAGGTTATACGTATTTTTTTGTATGGGTTTGTCATGAAATTTGACAAAGGGAGAGAATATGAAGTCTTAGAGATGGCAAATTCCGCTGACGTGCTGTAACTATGCTATGCAGTCAAAGTCGGTAGTTGACTTGGCCAACTACGACTAATTCGGAACTAGTCGGCCAATACTTATTCTAACCCCTCCCCCCTCCCTAAACATATATGTTATATGAATTATGAACTAGCATAAATGTTAATAAGTATATGATATTAGTAGTCAATAACAATGCATGCCTTCACACTTCACAGTATGGGTATAAATGCATAAGTTACAGACCACTGTTGTATTGGCTACATGCCCATGTCAAAAGACTCAGAACTAAGAATTCATTACAATATTTGTTTGCTGATGTTTAATCTGTGAACCCCAATTTTGACTATAGGGTTATATGAATATGAACAAATAAACAATAATTATTTGTCTATGTTTTTAACTCAGATTATCAGGTCCTCAACAGATGATTATAGAGAAGAGCCATAGTTGCGACTCAAAACTTCGAAACAATGCAAAAAAATCCAAACAAAATTGCTTGCAGAGACTCCTGGTAAAAAAAAAAAAAGCTTGCAGAATACTGTCTGGGGACTAGTTGGGTCTAGTCGAGAGCTAGTCGGAATTCCGCCCAGCTATGAATGAATCGGAATTAGTCAGTCGGTAAAATGTCGCCTAGGGATTAGTCAAGTACCAGTCGCCGACTAGTCTCAATTGTAATAGCACAGTAACTATGTGCGAGTATCTATATGTATTGTGTGCAACTATGCGATTCAAATCAGTGCCTGAGATGAAGCTACAGGGGGTGAGCTAATTCAAGTTCAAGCTTAATTCACATCAAACCAATGCCTCATTCTTACGAGACTGGTAAGCGACCATAGATAACTAGTCGGCCCATTGGTATCTAGTATGCTATATTGGCGCACAAACTTGCACATCTCAGTTTTTGTGTCGGATTTTCCAAAAGGATTTTATCAAAAATTTTGTTTATTTTCAATAGAGAAATGTTATTCAGCCTGAAAATTGTCCCGAATTTGCCGGCCCGATTGATGTGGCAGCGTGCAACTGGTGGCTGAAACCCACTAGCGATTTTAAAATCTTTAACAGCACCAGTTACACGCTGCCACGTCAATTGGGTCGGCGAAATCGGGAAAACCTTCGAGCTGAATTGCATCTCTTTTCAATAAGGGTTTTCCAAAACATTTTTTAATATATAGGAATAAATTTGATTTTCCTTTGCTTTTGATTTAAAAATGCTTCTATCGAAATATATTTAAAAATATGTACATTGCCCTTTGTCCTGTTAGACCAATCATGGTTAGTCTATGGATCAAGTAAATTAGTCAGACCTGAGAACAAAAGAAGACAGTCCACGATCAGCGCAATTAATCCGCCTTTTTCAAAGTGGGGATGGACATTTGTTTCAAGAACGGTCCAACTGACCAAGTCAAATCAATCCAAGGAGTCCTAGTGGAGTTTGAATGTCACTCAGCATTTGACCAATCGAACACATGTCTGATCGACCTTATTGTTCTTATGCCAATTGTATAGGATTGGTTCTTAAGCTGGACAGATCCGACCGACTCAAGGGTCAGATGGGTCCAATTGTTCGTTCAGCCCAGTCCTGATTGTGTATGACCTTAAACTCCTTTGAGGATTAGGTCCGGTATTTGGATGCTATATAACGGTATGTAACCTGCGCAGAAATCTGAAATCCTACTTTGTGGACAGTATCAAAGTTGTGTGCCTACTTCGAGACATGGATTCAGCTAGTCACCAAAGTCCCTTTGCATGGAAAAGACGAACATTGTGTCTACTTAGTGCACTAAAACAGAGGTCAGAGAAGTCTGTTTCATAGATTAAGAATTATGAGGCAAGAAGGGATCTTCCAACGTGTGGCATCCGTAATAAGTCCGAGTTGGTTTATTAGGTAACATTTGTTGAGTTTCTTTAGCTCTATAGTGCAATGACCCTAGATCGAAAGGTCTTGTGAATATAGGTGCATGTGTGGAACTGAACCATGTAAAAATCATGACACTTTTCTATGATTGTCTCTTTCCATTATACACTTATAGCCTTATACATGTGATGCTAACATATTTATGCATACTAGATTGTGGGTCAAAAAAACAGGTGGCATATCTTGGGTGAGGCTGTGAAAACTGGTAAAGGTTAAAAATTGAGAATAAATTTCAAAACTACTCAACCACCACAATCCACCCCTCGGAACTCCAGTTACACTAGCCTAAGATCTTCTCTCTACTAGGGTCCTGAACCGGTATCTTATACACTTAGCCCTAAACCAATCGCTCATCTATCTAATAGCTATACACTTCACTTAAGTTAATTATGCAATGTTTTTGAGGTTCAAAACGCCCTCAAATAGCCATGTCCTATTCCGCCAACAAGGTAACCTTGGTTTGCATGAAGTATATAGCCATCAAAGGTTAGGAGTGATCCATAAGTGGAAGACTGATAGAGTGACATACTGACAACCACGGTTGGTATGTACAGCAACAGGATCATAGTGCGTACACTGAACAAAATGTCGGGTGGTGATTTACGTACTACACTAAGATGTGGAATGATGTACCCAAGAATTTAGTTGTACACTAGGCCATGCAATAACACTATATTAACTCTTCTTTCAAATCAGCAGCTTGGCCTTTTCTGATCGGTGAAGCATTCTACTGTTATCTATATATTATAGGCTTATAGTGAGTTAAATATGTGCATGAGTCTTTACCAAGGCAATATTAAATATCATGGCTAACGAAAAAAGCACTTGAATCACTTCTACACTGAATGTATTCCCTTGAAAGGTAAAAACCATGTAAAAACCATGCGATAAGACGAATGAAGCGCTCGAATCACTTCTACACTTATAGTGACTTCATAAAAAATAAATTTATTTATAACAAAGAAATTTTGTTCAGTAGTATAAAGATTAAATCCGCTAGATACCTGGGAAACCCATGGTGGAGGTGGCATTCTTTCAGCACCATGAGGCCCACCCGCGCCATGAATTGTATGACCAAAAGAAGATCTGTCCTCATGGGGATGACCAACTGAATCGTTCTGAAATGGAGGGAAATTAGAGAACAGTCTGGGAGGCGAAGGCTCCCTCCTTCCCATGTATGGACCAAATGGAGGCATCTGATCAAGAGGAGGATGTGGTGTATTGTTGATGGGGGGAATTTTTTCACGGAACAGATGATGTCGCAGCCTATTAGTTATTTGCAAAAGAGCATCCTGAACTGTCCGAAATTCACCAGTTATCTGGAAAGGAAGGGTTCAAATGCCATGTTCACGCTCAAATATGACTACAACAAAAAATAATAACTATAACTATAACTATATATATATATATATATATATATAGAGAGAGAGAGAGAGAGAGAGAGAGAGAGAAACAGACAACCTGAACCAATTCATCATTTTCTGCCACGCCCTTTGGGGTCTGATCTTTACCTAGAACACGAATATGAGCACCAGAGAGCTTCCTCATTTCCGCAATTACAGCACCACCTTTGCCAAGAAGGCAACCAGTTTGGGTGGAATAAACTAGAAGCCTAGACACCACATTGCTCTCTTTATTATCAGGCACAGCCATAACAATCCTTTCCTGCACGCGAAGGACTGCTTCTTGTGCTGGAGAAATCCGATCACCTGGGAGCTACAACCAGTAACCAATTACATTAGCAAAGTTACTAGCTGAGTAGGGGTGTGCATGCTCATGTGTATGTCACTGTGTCTGTGTGTGTAGTTGCAAAACAAAATATTTGGTGGTGTGAAAAATCACATTAAACTGTGTCTTGCCAAACCTAATTCAATGTTTAATTAAAGGATTGTAACTCTGTGATGGTTTATATGAACTATGAAAGGTTACGGTTTTAATGGTGATTACTATACATGCATAATGCAAGCATTCCTGTTATCACGAGGAAAATTTGAATAGACTATAATACATAATGCAAGTCTACATGAGGTTGTCTATTCAAGCCTACATGCATAATAGCATAATGTATGTATAGCTTACACCACTGAAACCACAACCAGGTGCTTGTCTATGGAAGTCAACATGCATAATGCAAGCAGGCATGCCTTTTATTAACACAGGGATCTATTAGTGGAATACAGCAATGACAACCAATCATTTTATCATATTGCATCAGGTTGAAAATGGAACACATATATTAGGCTGAGAGTTTCACAAGGTGAATGAGAAAAGGTTCTCCAGGCGGTTGTGAAGTGTGAACCTAACGTCAACCATCCATAATTTGAGCCAATAAACCCGGTGTATGCTAATTAACAGGTGTGTGTGGATGTGGGTGTGGCCCATGCGGGTGCTACTTAACAGGTGTGGGTGTGGGCATGGGTGTGGATGCTAATTAACAGATGGGTGTGGATGTGGGTGTGGATGCGAATTAACAGATGGGTGTGGCCCTGTGGGTGTGCACGCACGCTAATGAACAAGGGGTGTGCGCACATGCACTAATTAACATGTGTGTGTGTGCGTGCTAATTAATAGGTGAGTGTGTGGGATAGGCTATTTCTTAGTACAATACAATCTTTTAAAAAACGCACCCCGGGACTCACTGGGCGGGGAGGTCCTAAAACGCCTACGGCGTCCCAATCTGAGGCTTTACGTCCGAACCACTGGGGCGTACGCCCCCAAACGCACGGGGCATGCCTTTTACGCCCCAAAGGTCTTGGCTTACACCCCACTGGAATTTATCTGCTTAGTTTTAAAGAAAATGATTTGATTGTGTCATCGTATGATCTCTTATATGTGTCATACTCTCTTGGATGACGATTATAATATTTTTGGGAACTAAAGTTGTTTAAATTGGTTCTATATCATGTATGGAATTATAAAATCTATAGAATATGGATATAAATAGTTTGAATTTTGGTTAGAAACTTAGAATTAGATCTTAAATGATATTAAAAGACAATGACAAGTTTATTTTTATTATCGTTATCATATTTTTTTGATTTATCAACCATGTTTATAGGCTTTACTATTTAACTTGCTCATAGTATTTGTTTATTATGTTATTTTAATCTATTTTCATTATATATATATAATTAAAATTTTGTGGGATGCAACCTGCCCCACGGCATGCAAAATGCCCCGCTTTACGCCCCCGTCTCTGAAAACACTGGTACAATCAATGAAAAATAATCCAAGGGTCATCTTTTAACTGAGGGTAAACATAATGCACCTAAGAATTTTTCTAATTGTATACCACTGCGTGTGTGCGCGCATGCACGCATAACACAATTTTTGGTGTTACGAAAAAAAACACATCAAACTGTGTCTTATCAAACCTAATTCAATGTTAATTAAGGGATTGTGAATCTGTGATGGTTTATATGAATTACAAAAGGTTACGGTTTCAATGGTGTACGTATCATGCATAATGCAAGCATGCCTGTTTCAATTAGGAAAACTTGAATAGACTACAATGCATAATGCAAGCAAGCATTATGCAAGTCTACATCTGGTTGTCTATTCAAGTATACATGCATAATTGGATTATGCATGTATAGCGTCCACCACTGAAACCATAACCAGGCGGTTGTCTATTGAAGTCTACATGCATAATGCAAGTAAGTATGCCTGTTATTAACATAGGGCTCTATTAGAACAATAGAGCAATGACAACCAATAAGTTTATCATATCGAATCAGGTTGAATATGAACACATCTTAAACTGATAGAGTTCCACAAGGCAAATGAGCAAAAAGGTTCTCCAGGCAGTTGTGGAGTGTGAACCAAACATAAAAAAGCCACAATTTGAGCCAATAAACCTGGTGTATGCAAATTAACAGGTGAGTGTAGGTGTGGGTGTGGGTGTGGGTGTGGGTGTGGGTGTGCTAATTAACAGTTGTTTGTGGATGTGGACAAGGTTTAAAATCACGGTATTGGTTGGCCCCGAACTGGTATGTACCGGCCGGTACGTACCGGTACCGGCCGATACGGACCGATACCGGTTGAAGGAAAACAAAAGACCTGTCGGTACCGGCCGGTATGAACCAGGTATCGGGAACGGATGCAGTACCGGCCAAAACCGGTACGTACCGGCCAATACGTACCAGTATAGGCCGAGATTTAAAACCTTGCCGGTACCGGCCAATACGGACCGATACCCGTTGAGAAAAAAAACCTAAAAAAAAGAAAAAAAAACTTTAACCTGTCGGTACCGACCTGAACCAACCGATACAGACCGATACGTACCGGTACCGGCTGGTACGGGCCAAGTATCAGGATCAGATACAGTACCGGTCTCGAACCGGCCAAAACCGGTACGTACCGATATCGACCGAGATTTTAAATCTTGGGTGTGGGTATGTGTGTGCACGCTAATGAACAGTGTGTGTGTGTGTGCGCGGGGGTTAATTAACAGGTGTGAGACTTTGCGCGTGTGGGTGCGCGAGCTAATTAATTGGTGATTGTGTGGGATGGGTTATTTTTTAGTTCAGTCAAAGACAAATAATCCAAGGGTCATCTTTCAACCAAGGGAAACCATAATGCACCTAGACCTTCGAAAATTTCTAATCTAGAAAACCTAATTTTTCAAATACCCAAAACCATGCCTTTCAACTTTCCTTTTGATATTTTATCGGCACACCTACTCATAATATGAAACATTAGCAAGCAAGAAACAGAACGACCATAAAAAAATATAAAATATACATAAGTTAGTTGATTTCAACAATAGACATGAATGAAGAGAAAGATTCATAAAAGCATTACCGCGAGACCAGATATGACAACAATGCGATCATCCAACTCAGGAGTTGTCTCAAGAATTTTAATATCACAACCTGTTTCATGTTGTAGACTTTTAATAATGCTCCCTCCCTTTCCTATGATACTTCCAACCTTATCATTCGAACACATCAACCGATAAGTGATTGGCTCTGGAGGAATTTGCATTTGGCCTGGTGCAGCACCCTCATGGAATTTGGGAAAAGATGGAGGAATGACAGAATGATGATCAGGAGTATCATATGGTCTATGGGGAAAAGGTGGTCCTTGAACAGGAACATGGAAATTTGGAGGCGGAAGGAGTTCTGGCCGAGGGAAAGAAGCAAATGGATGAGATGACGGCCCAGAAGGATTGGTCCCTGGAAAG
The DNA here is from genome assembly GCA_947650365.1 of Chamaelirium japonicum. Taxonomy (NCBI): domain Eukaryota; kingdom Viridiplantae; phylum Streptophyta; class Magnoliopsida; order Liliales; family Melanthiaceae; genus Chamaelirium; species Chamaelirium japonicum. Next base: position 31,340,382 of record OX393552.1, read on the forward strand.
GAATCATGATCACGAGGTGGATTCTCTAGAAGCAGCTGGGAAACAGATTGGAGAGCCTTCCTCACCGTATCGATCCCTCCAGTAATCTGCCGAATAAAAATCCAAAAATCAAATGAGTTAAATGTACATCGAAAAACATTGCTTTCAAAGATTGAAATCAAAAGCACATGAAGTAGAACAAAAATAAAGATGAAACAGAATAACCAAAAAAGGAACTAAGCAATCCAAGAGAACACTTTCTGATAGTGAAAACCTGAAAAGAGCAAAACGATAATTAGGTTACCTGGACGATTTCATCAATAGGTGAAGCACACATAGGAAGTTTATCCTTGGTAAGAATTCGGATATGTGCCCCACTATCAGTTGACATTTGCTTGATTACACTTCCACCCTTTCCAAGAAGGCAACCAGCCTGACTAGACAAAATAAGTAATCTCAGAGAAATAGGAGAAGCCGTTTCATCGCCAACATCATTCTGTGGTTCTCCTTCAACTAATCTCTCGTAAACAAGCAGTAGAGCCTTTTGCACTGATGTTGCTGGCTTCTCTGACTTCGAACCTTCCAAGGCAGAAGGATCTTTGTCATGTCCATCGTTCTCACCACTTGCCTTGGTGTCCTCGCCATCATCACCATCACCGGTTTCTTCATTATCTTCCTTACTCTGCTCTTTGCTAAGTTCAGCATCTTTCTCAAAACCTGTTATAACGACAACTCTCTCCTCGCATCCAGGAACAGTTTCTTCGATTCTGATCTTTGCACCGGTCTCTTGGCGTATCTTTGCTACAATACCACCACCTTTACCAACGATGCTTCCAAACTTCGAGGCAGGACAAAGCACGCGGAATACAGTAGCCCCCGGTGGCACTTTGAACTGATTCTGTTGTGTGGTAGAAAGTGGTGCAGTCTTTTGCCACTTCCCCCTTCCATTGGGTTCGAAAGGGTTTCGCTCATAAGGTCTCTTCGAAGGTGTAAATGGAAAAGCCATGTCACTATAATCTAATAGTAAGCCCGTAAACCCGGTCCCTGCAGCACACCAAAACAAATAGATTCTTTTTTATAAAAAAATAAAACTTTTAATAACAATCAAAGAGAGAAAAACAAAATCCATTTACACCTTGTCGGATGTCTGGTTTAAGCAAATAGATTCTTCATGAAAAGTAAAATCAAGGTCATGCAACAGACAAACAAATGAGTCCTCATTGCAAGGAAATGAATGCAAACGTGAGAGATTCAGACATTACTAATCACTCAAGTCTATTCAATGATTTCAATCCCAAAATCCATCTCATACTCGCAGACACGAGTTTGGCATTTGGAACAAATCAATAACCCGAAAACCCATCGTAAGTCCATCATTCAATATAAAAAATGAAGCAGAAAGCGCGACGCCAAAAAAAAAATGATACCTTTGAGTGCCAAGGAAATCAGAACAAACAGGGGTGAAGCAACAAACAATGAAATCATTAATCAATAGCACATGGGTAATTCAAGAAGTGCAAATAGATCTCCAGCTCTATATCAAGAAATCAAAGGGAAAGGTTGACATAACAGAACAAGAACAGCAATCGATTTCCTCATTGTCTCCAAAACTTCAGCGAAGAAATGAATATTTCCAAATTATAAACAAATCCAGAAATTTCTCCCATCGCCTCAACAGATCGCTCCATACAATAGATTGATCAGGTAATAGAAGCTTAAACCCTAGATTTTTTCGAGAGAAAAAAATGTAAGATAAGCTTAAACCCTAGATCTGGAGGAGAAACTGTACCTCTTTGGAGGGAAGAGAACGTCGTCTGTGCGGAAACCTAGAGAGAGAGAGAGAGAGAGAGAGAGAGAGAGAGAGAGAGAGGAGTGAATTCGGAAGTAGAGAAGCAGAGGTTTCGTCTCGAGAGCGGAGGGTTTAGGGTGCGCCGCATCAGCAAGCACGGGTGGAGTGGAGGGCGAACGGTATCAATTCAGAGGATCTGCGGTAACAAAGCAGATATACGATGGAGAGAGAGAGAGAGAGAGAGAGAGAGAGAGAGAGAGGACATTATTAAAGAATTATAATTAATCACGGACCATTGATTTTATTTTATTAAGATCTGTTCCAATGGGTTGTTAATAGCCACTCGATTAGCAAAGGGTGTGGCCTGTCCACATATGACTTCCTCTCTTCCATGTTGGAGAGGTTCCTTGTTCAACTCCTCGTATGAACACGAGCGATCTTTCTCTCAGGTCATATTGTTGATATCATTTTTATAGGATTATAGAATTAAAATATAGAGCTGCTGCGCCACCCCCCGTTTTGATCTTCGGACCTCTTTGAGTCCTTGCTTTAGTGTCCTGTCCTCTGACCGCCTGTTCAATCCAACAAAAAAAATATGGGTGATGTGCGTTTTTGGTAGCCGAAATCTGTAACTTAAGATTGGAGAAGGAAAGCAATTACCACACAAGAAAAAGATTGGATGTGTTTGATAGACTTGTTTTCACTCGAAAATTATATTCAGCAATTACCACAACGACCATCAATTCTTAGGGATGAAGCATGGACGGGTAGACCCCCAACCAACCCGTGTTCAATTCGACATTGGGTTGGGCTTGGGCCGGCATATGATGATTTGAGTTGAGAAAAAGGCCAACCCAATTAATATTTGGACGGCCTTGGATTAATAGTTCTAGGTTGACCAACCCAACCCGAACCCAGTATTCAAACATACATATATTAATAAATAGATATAATGTAGGGGTTTTTTATCTTTTTCATAACTCACTTCATGAGATAAAAGGGCATATATTGGATTCCTTGTTTCTTGTAAAATATATACTTAATTATTTAAAATACATATTTAGTTATTTAAAATTTCTTCATGACTATCAATTACCTCGCAGCCCCAACTCTAAAATACTTATTTAGTTATTTAACATATGCTTTAGATAATATACAGAGGAAGCAATAACTGTAGTATCTACATTAACCTCGAAGTCACGTGAAAGAATTTTATTACAATACAATTTTTTTTCAAAGTTAGCGTAAACAATATGGTAAATTAAAATACGATTTAGATAATATGTAATACAATTTTAGTAATCTATAATACGTATTTAGTTATTTAAAATAACTTTTAGGTAACTTATAGAGGAAGCAATAATTGTAGCAACTATATTACGATAAGCTTTTAGTAATCTAAAATACATATTTAATAGTTAAAAATATGATTTAAGTAATATACAAATGAAGCAATATCTTAGTAGATATAATAATTCTGAAGTCATGTGAAAGAGCTTCACTACAGGACAGAAAAAAAATTCATAGTTATTGTAGCGGCTACAGTAACTCCAAAAATATTTACTCTTGTAGTGAAATATTGAGGTGTTACAGCAGTTATCAAATGTCACATTGTAGGGATAGTTTCTGGATGAAGAATGCATGGATGATGACAATGGACCTAGCATTAAAAAAATCTGAATTTAGTAAATTAAAATACGCTTTAGATAATATGTAATACAATTTTAGATAATATGTAAACAATATGGTAAATTAAAATATGCTTTAGATAATATGTAATACAATTTTAGTAATCTATAATACATATTTAGTTATTTAAAATAACTTTTAGGTAACTTATAGAGGAAGCAATAATTGTAGCGACTATATGACGATAAGCTTTTAGTAATTTAAAATACATATTTAATAGTTAAAAATATGATTTAAGTAATATACAAATGAAGCAATATCTGAGTAGCTATAATAATTCTGAAGTCACGTGAAAGAGCTTCACTACAGGACAGAAAAAAGTTCATAGTTATTGTAGCGGCTACAGTAACTCCAAAAATATTTACTCTTGTAGTGAAATGTTGAGGTGTTGCAGTAGTTATCAAATGTCACATTGTAGGGATAGTTTCTAGAAGAAGAATGCATAGATGATGACAATGGACCTAGCATTAAAAAAATCTGAATTTGGGGTAGGCTTTAAATATATCTTAATAGGAGATTTTTCATTGCATTGGGGTCAGACATTGGACCATGAATTAATTTACCCAAAACAATATATAAGAAAAAGTACTATTTACCTCAAATCTTTTACCAATTTCTTTAAACATAATGGTGTGTCATGATCACATCTATTTGCTGCAGCCAATCCCAACAAGTGAATCGTACTTTGTCCCGATTGACATGCAAAGGTATGCTGTGATTGGATGACATGTCATTCTGTTTAAAACATTCAGATTAGACATGAGGATTGAATATCAATTAATGATTATTAATTTTTTTGGTACAATACATTACATATGAAATTTTTTAATGATATTTAAAAAATATTTTACTATTACATTGGCCATGTTAGAAATTTATTTTGAAAAGTGATCATTTTATAGCCACATGGTGAGACGGCGCTGCAAAGCACCCCCCTGTTGGTAGTCCATTTTTTTGCGGGCAGTCGCATAAACCGACTATATAGATATCGATTTTAAATACGCCATTTGAAATGCCAGTTTCAACCTACTAACTACAATCAACCGAGGCCGAGATACATAAAAAGTGGGTGTCGGCTTGTACAACACTTGTACATAGGTATTCAAAATTTTGACTTTTAAAATTGATATATGTATTACCGATTTTCGGAACTGTCGAGAAAAAAAATAAATTAGCATATTTAACATTTATGACATGAGAAATAAAGTGAAAGACCATAGAACAATTGGAAAAAATAATTAGAGTAACAGAGACATGAAAAAATTACGGAGGCATTGATTATTACCCTCTCTAGTAGAGAAAAAGGAGACAAAATTATACCAAATTCATACTAAAACCCGAGCCAAAAAACTGAAACCAGAAACCTACGGGGCGGTACTACCTCTCTGCCATGTTGGAGAGGTTTCCTATTCAACTCTCGGTATAGACACCGTGGAGCGAATTTCAAGCTAGGTTTTGCTCAATTAATGATTGAATAAACTCAAACGGTCTCCCAAACTCCGGAATCAGTTAAAGGCATGGACTATATATGTTAGGCCTATTAAAGCCTTTTATGAGGCTATTCACGAGCCAACTCATGAGCCATAAACAAGCATATATGTTTGGGAGGCCAACCGAGCCAAGCTTTAGTATGCTTGGGCTTGGTTTGTTTATTAAACGAGTTAATTAATTTTGGGCTTGGGCTTGACTCAACTCAAACGAGTTTTTATTAAACTTGTTTGCGATCAGCTCAAGAATAGCTTGGTTTGTTTGAAACCCTAGCTACTTGAAACCCAAACCGGTGAACATAAAAAAGGGGCCCACCTAGCCCACTAGGGAGCCGCCATAAGGGATGGGCCAGCCGGCCCATTTAGGAAGAAGCATGTCTGGCCAACCTTAAAGGAGTTCAGATCTTCTCCAGTTGGTCGGCCTTGATCGGTGGGCCTGATGCGCACACAACCGCATGATGGCAAGTGACCCAAAAGCGAATCATACTCCAATCGACTGCTTGTGACTGTGACGTAAGCCGAGTCCACCAACCGGGCCAACCGGCTGGAGGATATCTGAACTCGCCTTAAAGGGGTCGGGGCCCGCCTATCCCATGTAGGGTTGCAACATGTGTGGGCCAACCAAAACCCAACCGAATTTGGTGGGCTTGGGTTGAGATTTTATTTGTATGGGTTGGGCTTAAGTTGAAAAATCCCAATCCGATCTCAATTCGTGTTGGGCAAGGGTAGAGGCTTCGGGCAACCCGACCCAACCCAAAACACAACCATTTAGTAAATAATATTTAATATAATATAATATTGAATAGATTCGATCAAAATACATATGTTGGATCATCCATTGAAAACATGTTAAGATCGCACTGTGGTGGAACTTTAATAGATATTTATCTCGCTTCTAATGACCATTGTTGGATGGACATCCATCCAACGATGGACCATCACAACCTTTCAAAAAAAAAAAACGATGGACCATCACTTATAAAAAAATGCAAAGAATTGCTTTATGTATTGTATTATCGCAAAGGAATTGTTATATGTTGATTATTTCTCCACTATCATGTTGATACCGGTCAACCAGCCTACACAACCCTATCAACCCAGCCCGACCTGGGTTGTTGGGCTTGGGCAACGGATTCAACCTCTTGGGTTGGGCATGGGTTGACCCCCTCAACGGCCCCCCGAGCTGCAGCCCTAATCCCATGGTTGTGGAGCAGCTGCCACGTTAAGAGGGGTCCACGCTTGTCCCTGTGTACCACACAATCAGCACCTAGGTATTTGCATATGCCCGGTGCGGGATACAAACTAGGGCCGGCAATTTTGGACCTGACACGACAGACCCGGCACGAAGTTAGCGGGTCTGGGTTAAACGGGTTTTGGTCGTAAACAGGTCGACACGGTAGACTCGTTTAATAAACGGGTCGGGTCCAGGTTTTAGGGTAGTCTGGACACGGTAGACCCGTTTAAACTTCAACGGGTCGTGTCGGGTCTACCCGCAATCCGATTCTATAGTATGTAGTACCATCGGTCTTATCGGGTCAGGTCGGGTCGAGTCGGATTGGGTTGGATCGGGTCAATTGTATAGACCCGTGTGGTAAACGGGTCTACCCCGTTTATAAACGGGTTGGGTTTGGGTATTTGCATATGCCCGGTGCGGGACACAGTTAGTTAAACGGGTCGGGTCCGGGTCTAGGGGTTTTGGACACGACCCGAAACTAGATGCGACACGAACCGGACCCGACACGACCCATTGCCATCCCTAATACGAACCCCAGCCAACGGCCAAGGGATGATTCACACACACCACATGACGTAACCTATTAGACGGCCATCCAGTTTCCATCTTGATCACACCATCCTGGCGTGGCACCCGATCTATCGCACCATGCTCTATTGCCTGCCAATTGGGCTCAGTGAGATTCACCCGGTAGAGGTTGGGTGCAACAGACGGCTGAGATCACCTAACTGGATCGCTGAATGCTACGGGGTGCTACGGACGGCTGAGATCACATATGAGGATCACCTAACGTTTTACGAATCCTAGCGGGACGGGGTGAGAAGCGCTGCCACCGCCTCAAGCCTGTATATATCGATGGCACCTCCATTACTCGCCCCTCAATCTGTTCATCTCTCTCTCTCTCTCTCTCTCTCTCTCTCTCTCTCTCTCTCTCTCTCTCTCTCTCTCTGTTCGTCTTTCTCTCTCTAAAATTGCATACCCGATGGACGTGAAAGACCAGCAGCCCCGTGAGCCTCCACCGTGGGTACAGAAGCTTGTTCATGATCTGGGGGGCTACGATCTCGGGTTCATGATGGAGAAGAGGCTCCTGAAGTCTGACGTCGATCCCCGGCAGAACCGCATGCTCATCCCGTCGTCCTTTGTCGACGCCAACATCATCCCGGCGCTCACCCAGCAGGAAATGGCGTCGGCCAACCTTTGTGACCCAAAAGGGAGGCGTTGCTCCATATGCAGCGAGCAACACCCACCCATCGATATCTCTTCCGAGGACGGCGAGGAGAACCCGAGGAAGAAGCGCGGCAAGGAAAAGATGCACTGTGGGTCCGATGAGGCGTCGACCAGCGGTGCAAAGGAGATGGAGGGACCGATCGAAAAGCCCGACGGCGACGTCGAACCCCAGCAGAATCCAATGACCGGCGACGGCGCCGGAGAGGGAAGCGAGAAGAAGAGAAGAAAGTATACGGTCGGAAGAAAACACGAGGGGTTAAGGATACCAATGGGCGCCCGGAACGGGTGGGAGTTCGATTTGTTGCTCACCCGGTGGGACGGCAGCAACTCCGCCGTTCTCAAGGGCGAGGGCTGGAAGCACATTCGCGTCCTCGGTAACTTCCGAGCGAATGACGAGGTGGAGATGTGGGGGTTCCGCCGAGGGATAGGAGAGCAGCGGACGATGTGCTTTGTCCTCGGAAAGAAACCATGATCGATCTATGGATCGTTTCTTAATTTACTTCAGGGTTTAGGGTTCGAGTCAGCTTGTTAAGTTGTGTGTTTGTACGTTAATTGTTGGTCAGAAGATTCATTAGTCTTGTTAAGTTGTGTGTTGTACGTTAATTGTTGGTCAGAAGATTCATTAGTCTTGTTTGTTTGTGGAATTCTATCTGTTCGTCCGAGGTTGCTCGGCCCCAGCGTGCCGCCTTTGGTGTGGGGTTGTATGCGAATCCTTGCCGTTGATTAGGCACTACGTCTTCCTCCAACTCTCGCATCACGACCACCAATCTCTCTCTCTCTCTCTCTCTCTCTCTCTCTCTCTCTCTCTCTCTCTCTCTCTTCTCTCTCTCTCTCTCTCGCATCACGACCACCAATCTTGGCAGAATTGACGGTCACCTTATACCGAATGGAAAAAAGAAGACCCCAATGTCCAAACCCACTAAAATACCCTAAAACTTTGTAGATAAAAAGTCCCCAACCCGCCTAAGTTCACAAATAAAACATATGAGAATTCCTCAAGTTGATAATATTATCAAAAAATATTCCTATTTTAAAGGAGTAATCGGCCGCTAGGGGTGGCAATGACCCCAATGGGTCGTTTTATATTGATGAAAGAACTAAATATGCATTGTTATATATGTTGAATGTATCTCACATGAATTAATGTCTTTTGAAAACTAAGCATACCTAGATAACAAAAACAAATTAAGGCAGTTCATTTAAGAACACTGTACAATTGTGTTCTTTTGATTTTATTTTAGCTTCCAACAAATAATGATAACCCAATCAAATATTATCTCTGAAAAAATGATTTGGTGATAATAAATTCGCTGAAATCAACACCATTACTAATACATTTTGAAAAGGCCGTAAACCATCAATTTGTGTCAACTTTATGGTACTTTAATGTAAATGAAGAATCCCTATAAAAGAATTAAGATAGGCCAACCAAAATTACCATACACAATAGAGATCAAGTAAAGAACAACCAACAAATAAGTTGGAAAGCAAATAAAACAACATACTCGCAGTAAGCTTGTTTTAGGTAATTTGGCGAGATCGATCCAGTGGTTGGGTATGTATGAAATTTGGTAGCAATGTTGGCCTGAATGTTATGGGTGTTTGGTATAAAATTTGGCTTGATTTGATAACTATGTGAAAAGTTATGATGGTTTTTTTTGATCTGGTTTGTGCAGTCCATATCTGACAGAAAAGCTACGTGGCACTTGCTATAGAAAGAGAAGACATCGTTCCACTAACAAGAAAAATCCGAACTCATTATGAAACCCATCTTGGTTGCGGTGGTTCTTTGAGTCCTAATAGTAAACGACCACGTATGTGGAAGATAAAAGAATGTAATAATATTTGGAAGTTCATAAGCTAGGTTATTAATTGAAAAATCCCCCAACTCAAGTGACTGTGTTGGGGAATGTTGACACCACTGCTGTTTTTTTACTTCCCAAACCGAATGTATAGTGTTTTGTCATCGAATGCGGGAGTTGCAATTCCGAATATGGACACTACTTCCGAATGTGAGCGCCGTTGACAAATTAGGCTATTTTCGCCAAGTGTGGGCTCTTCAGCTGCATGTGGATGCTTCAGCTGAATGTGGATGCCCAAACAGATTGTGGGCGCCATCGAACTAATTTTGCAATTATGTTTGAGTGCCGACAGACACAAACATTATCATCGCTCTCGAAATATTATCACATTCTTCAAAATATTACCGGATTGTTACTCTTTGCGTGCGCGCGCTCTCTCTCTCTCTCTCTATATATATATTATTATATGTTAAATGTAGGGGGGTAAAATCGTTCTTTAAAAAGTCCTGTTATTACCTGTGCGTGGCAAACGAAGCTCGCGGCCACTGAAGTCCCACGACCGAGGATGAGGATAAGCCTCTTCACCCTTTCGAACCCAAGCTGTGAACCACGCTGATGGAGTCGATCTCCTCCATCCGAGCGGCGCCCCTTCTCCTCCCTCTCCATTACCCACCGCCCACTCCCCGCCCGTTCATCTTAAACCTCACCTCTCAACCTAAACACCCCCCTCGCCGCGCTCCGGCGGCCTCGAGGAGTCCTCGGGGCTTCGGCCCCCCGCCGCCGAAGACCACGCGGCAGAAGAAGAAGAAGAGGACCACCGGATCCGAAGATGACGAGGATGACGACGAGCGTGGAGGGGAGGAGGAGGACGACGACGACGAAACGATCCCTGAGGTGGTCACGAACCGGATGATGCGTCGGGTGGGGCTGTCGGTGGGGGTCCCGCTCACCGCCGGCCTCCTCTTCTTCCCCTTCTTCTACTACCTCAAGGTGGCCGCCAAGATCGACGTGCCAAACTGGGTCCCCTTCATCGTCTCCTTCTTCTTCTTCGGCACCGCTCTGCTCGGCATCAGCTACGGCATCGTCTCCGCCAGCTGGGACCCGCTCCGCGAGGGCTCCCTCCTCGGCTGGAAGGAGGCGCGCCGCAATTGGCCCATGTTCTGGCAGTCCCTGAGGGGTGGCGGCGGCAGCCGAAAGTAGAGCTGCAGATGAGTCTCTCTCCTTTCCCTTTTCTTCAATTTTGTTCCTTTTTATATTGAAAAGGAGATTTGTATGAGGAATTTGTGTTTCTTTTCCTCGTTGGTTTGGCATTTGCTTCTAGTTTGCATTGCCTTGTACTTCATTCTCCTTCACCTTGTTTTGAAGAACGGTCCTTTTTATGTATAATTATAAATCTAGGGTCCTTTCTGTAAATGGGGTTCAACACCATATTTGCCAATCCCTGATTCTAGGCGCCACCCTTCTTTCCCACCTAAGAAATCAAAATAGGCTGTGGGATTTGTATGGTCGCAGAAAGATCACAGAAGAAGAAAAACAGACCAATTTGGGTCTTTTTAGATGGTACTAAATTGATGGGGTGTTCATCAAGGGGCGTGGTGCTAGCCATCTTGGTATTGGTGCGGAGCTTGCACGATTATCCAGGAAGGTTAGTGTTTAGGATTGGTAAGGTCGGTGAGGCCAATGAGGGTCCTAGTGCAACAGATAAACATGGTGACAATAGAAGGCAGACGAGGAACTAGGGGACAAAGGAAAGGAGCAAAATTGCATGAATGTCCCCCTTTCGATTTTTCCAGAGCTGTTTACTTTATGGGCGGATAGCATTCAGTCCATTTTAACAGTTTCATTTAAGGTTAAGTCCCAACAGCTTTATCATCTTAGTTCAGGTCCACTGTTTAGCATATTAATTGCAACGGCTCATTGGCTGCTAAAATTGCTACTATGCCTAGGGTAAGTTATGAAATTTACGAAAACTACCATTATCTATAGAACCGCCCCTGATCCCCATAAAACGATCAATTTTGAAAACGATAGTGGAAACACTATAGCTACCACAGTGATTTTAATGTAACAGCTACAGTGAAATCACTGTGGCTGCTATAGTGATTTCATCGTGGTTGCAAGAAGATATTGCTACAGTGAAATCACTGTAGTAATGATACTCAATTTTATGATAATGATACTCAATTCCCTACAATGAAATCACCGAAGGAGTGATTTCACTGTAGTTGCTACATTTATTTAAAATGAGACTCAATTATATGAAAATGATAATCAATTCCTTATAGTGAAATCATTGTAGCACTGAGTATCATTTTCATATAATCGAGTGATTTCACTGTAGCACTGAGTATCATTTTCATATAATTAAGTGATTTCACTATAGCTTAGGAGTACGGGAATATATAAGTGTAGAGAATAGAGCGCATTCATGGATTATACCTTAGAAAGAATAATTTTGCAAGTTCTGGAAACATCTACACATGTAGATTTGGGCGGATTAATTCATGCATTTGTGTCAAATAATGTTCTTGGTTTTCGGCTTTCCATTTGAACATGTATGCACAATGTACAGTGACAATGTTAGTACAATATTTTGTAAAATCAGTTAATAATTCATGAATTTGAGACCGGGCAAAGTAAAAAAAAAATTATTTAACCTATTTAAGAAGTACATGAAGTATTCACGAATAATTCAAGAATTTGACTTCTCTATGTTCTGTATTTTTCCTTTTACTTAGGCATATGTTAATATGATGTGAAATTATTAATATAATATATTCTTCTTTCTTTATTCTAATTTTTAAAATTTTCTCAAATTTTATTGCAATTTCTCAATTAAAGTATGTAGAATGTGAAGTTTAAACATTGCTCATCTCCCAGTTTGGAACACGATCAACACTTGACTTGACAAAGAGAAATGGTTATATCTCTTACAAGTTTAGAAACTCTCATTGTTAGGATTAAATGACTCTAACATGTAACATGCTCAATACTTCAAAAGGAGGAAATTTGATGGTATCTTACTCTGATTTATTCGAAGTATGATAATTTAGGAGCCGGGTTACATAAAAAAGTGGAGCCCAAAGTTAAATGAAAGTATTCTTATAATTATGTACAATGGCTGCATATTTGATGCAGGAGAATCATTAATATGTTTTGGATATATCGGAAGTTATCTGAGTCGGTCAACTGGATGTCTTTCAGAATTTTTATTAGATTTTGTTATTTTTGTTGAATTGATGAGAATCCATGGGGGCTTGATTATAATGACAACCAGGTAAAAGCATCTAGGGATCAATTATAATGGGTTTTCCAATATAAGTCCCCAAAATTATATGTATATATATATATATATATATATATATATATATATATATATATATATATATATATATATATATATATAAAAATTAAAGTAAGTTTAAATAAAAAATTGCTTTATTGAGAGGGAGGGAGAGAGAGAGAGAGTTTTATTTGACACGCGACAATCCCTTTCTTGGTGAGAACTTGAAAAACCTCTTTTACGAAAGAAAGGCTTGGTCCATGCCGCTCTCGCCATGTGGCAATGACTATGAGAGCTCGAGCCAATACTTTCTTAACACACCTTTGGCTTCTCATTTTTTAAAAGCCTCTAACTGTGGTGCCACTCGAAACTGCTTTTTTCAGACGAGATATGACGAGCACCAGTACTGAGCACTACCGTCATCACGACCAACGGTAGATGTTACCTTACTCGAACGACTCATATTGCAGAACATTCGTAGCAATCGGTTAGTTCCCTGTAACTCTATAAGAGGGCTTGCCGACTGTACATTGCCTGACTTGCTGCTATGACCGTTGGCCAACTGGCTTAAGGTGGTTTACACACATGGAATTTGTAGAAGAGACAGGGGCAAAAAAAAAGACCAACTTGGAAGCATGATGTCTTGAAAATAGAAATAAATAGAGGCGCGGGGTTGATTCCGAGAAGTCGACAATGCAGGAAGTACATGACTAAGTCTGGGAAGTTGGCAAGTACAAGAAGAGGCGTGGACCAATTCCGAGAAGTCGACAAGTACAATCCATGGTGGATAGCGTGGGCCGCAAGGTTGGAACTTGTAAGTAGGGGCACGCAAGACATAAGGTGTGAGGAATGGTCCGAGGTTGAGAATGCATGGCGCTTGAAGTAGGTGCGAGGCTCAAGAAATGCATGGGGATCGAGGATGGTGCGAGGCTCGAGGAATGCATGTAGATCGAGCTTGCATGTAGATCGAGCAATCTGCAAGGAGCGTGCAAGGTGTTTAGGGGTGCAAGACGGGCGAGTTGGGTTCTGCTCAGTCACAAAACGAATAGATGATGGGCGTGTCGGGCACATGGTGTTGTGCGCAAAATGCAATTTGTAGAGCACAAATTGTAGGACACAGTGCACAGAGCACGAAATGCAGGGTGCAAAGCGCGGAATGCAGAACACACAATGCAAGGCACAATGCACATAACAAAGAGTGTAGAATGCAAGGTGCGGTGCGCAAAATACAGTGCACAAAACGTAGAAGAGTGCATGCCGTATTATGCGGAACTTGGCTTGGCCATGCAGCAACAACTGGTGTATTGGTGGAGGGCACAACTGCAGAAGGAACGACAACATGGTAGAGGTTCAGGATAGCAAAAAGTGGTTGAGGCTCACGGTCGAGCACCTGTTGTGCAGCAGCAAAATCCAGCATCGGTCGCGGCAATGGTAGTGTGCTTACGTCAGTGAGGCTTGGGAAGCAGTGGCCGCTCCAGGAATTTGTATCAGTGGGTAAAACATTACATTTAAAAATAATTTTCACATGATGGTGTGAAGTAGGGTTCGGTGAATCGGTGGAGTGGGGTCAAACCAACCGTAAAAACTAAATAAATTATGATAAAAATATAATTTTAATAGATTTGAATCGGTGAGTGAGGTCAATTGACCCCACTCACCCATATGTAGGGCCGCTTATGTTGGGAAGACATCAAGGATTGATAAAGAGGGCCGATTAAGTGACGTCGAAGATCGATGATGGAAAAGGCCAGTGAAAGCAGATCTCCGACTCCGTTGAGATTAAAGTGGAGGAAGAGTGCAAGGCGTGAGAGCCAAAAGTACGCAAAGGGGGTGAAACTCCATCTCCAATGGTGGTGAAAGCCGAAGTGGAGGAAGTTAGACAAAGCTAGAAAGCGTGCTGGACTCGAAAGCTAAAAGCAAGCAAATGGAGGTGGTTGAAGTGGAGAAGGATGACGAGATATTAAGAGGGTCCTCTGTCCAAATATGGATGCCGCCGATAATAGTGGATGCTGACATAGAGGAGCCCGATGATAGCGAGGAGCCAAAGCTTTGATACCATGTTACTATGGAGAACCATGGGGGAGAAGTTACAACTACTGATCACATATGGAGAAACCCATGGGGCTTGCTCAATTGCAATCGTGCGCGCGTGCACACACACACACATATATATAGAGGAATGTTACAATGAGTTGTGAGCTACCGGTTTAGAAAGTGAGCTGCGAGTATTTTGACCCCTCTAGGAGTTTTGGAATTTGATGAAATTTGGTGAGGGTGTTGTCTAGGGTAAGATGATCATCTTGACCAATTTTCATCAGATTCCAAAACTTCTAGGGGGGGTCAAATGGTCGAAGTAAAATATGTCGTCCGCAGTCACCGTTAAAATCTGCATATTTTGCTTCGGCCATTTGACCCCCCTAGAAGTTTTGGAATTTGATGAAAATTAGTCAGGATGTTCATCTTACCCTAGACAACACCCTCACCAAATTTCATCAAATTCTTCATTGACCTCCTGATCAACTTCGCCCATGAGCGGTGCTCCACCAGCACCCTAGTTCTTCACCGAACACCGTGCATGTGCCGCCACTCTCCTGGCTAATATCATGATCATGGAAGCTCCACCCATCGTCCGTCGATGACCACGCCGTAAACCACGGCCCTTGATTCGCTCTGCGACGCTTCTCGCTCCCGAGCCATTGCCCGTCTACCAACGCTCGAATATCTTCTGCACCCTGCTGCACCACAGGTGTAACCGCAGCTGAGTCCGCCACCACCACGACCGTCGTCGCCTTTTTTCAGCCATCCGTCGACAGCCACTGCATCCTGTTAAACAACAAGTGTGCCCCTCGGCCGTGCCTGCTGCTACCGCGCCCATCAGCGCCCACATCGCCGGTCGACGATCCACACCGGTGCCCGTCGGCACTTTCACTAGTCTCTCGTCGGCAATCCATATCTGTCCGCTCGTCGGCGGCTGAACACGATGCTGTCGGTGACTCCCGTGCCATCGAGGTGCTCCCCCTTGATCTATGATCATGACATTAGCCGGGAGAGCGGCGGCACATACACGGTGTTCAGTGAAGAACAAGGGTGCTGGTGAAGCACGCTCAGAGGCGAAGTTGATCAGGAGGTTAGCCAAGTCGAAAGACTTGGGCAATTACCAAGCTTGGTGATTGGGCTCCTGGTGCGGGGGGCAAAGGGACGACGGCGATCAGGATATGGATTCACAGTGCAAAGAGATAAAATTCGTGTGCAAGGTTTTAGCTCTTGTCTTGTTTGAAGCCAAGGTGGAGATTGTTGAGGATGTTAGCTTAAAACAAACCCTCAACATGTCCAAGGTTCGTGCGCGAATGATGGTGGAAGACGGAGCGGATACGGAGCGAAGATGGAGTGAAGAAGGCGCGAAAATAGGGCCTGGCGCCTGTGGTCGCAGAAAAAGATTCGGGTCGTCTTTATTGCGGATCACACGAGATTACAAATTTTCTTTGATCAGGAGATTGTGGGAGAGATCCTCTGGAGGGTCCCTTTGATCCGCGTCTCCACGTGGTATTCGTGCGAGAGCTCTGAAGGGGTTGCCCAGGACAGAGGTCTTTACAGGGTGAGGGTTTTTGAGAGGCTAAGGAGTTTCCGTCGTTGATTTTGTCCCGTCCGTGCTTCGCGCTTTCTCGGCTAGGGAGGCTTTGGGCTTCGTTCCTCGGTCTTCGTGTCTTCCTCGATCCTTGCTCGACCTCGGCGTCCTTGATCGTCGGTTCGCGGCGTCGATCGTGTTTTTGGCGTCAGCTTTGGCTTTAGCTTTCGGCTTTGGCGTGGCTCTGGCTTTTGCTTTGCTTTGGCGCTTGCGCTTGAACGTAGACGGGTAGAGACTTGCGATGCTTTAGTTCTTCCGGACTTCGCGTCGTATCGGCTAGAACGTGCGGTGCTTTGCTCGTGACCGTCGTAGTTGCTTGGCTTTGGCACGTGCGTTGCTTTAGCGCGGGCTTTACCGGTGCGTTTGCTTTGGTTTCTTGCGTCGGCTTTGACTTTAGCTTCGACTCGATCTTCTTCTCGAACGACTGGCGTTACCTCTTCAAGGCTTCTTTACTCTTCCGGCTTCCTCGACGGTTGTGGCGTCGGTTTTGGCTTTTCGGCGGGGGTAGCACCGATGCTTGTGCGACGGTTGTGGCGTCGACTTTCGTTGATGAAGACGGCGGGTGTAGCACCGATCTTCGTGCGACGGTTGTAGCGTCGGCTTTTGTTGATGAAGACGGCGGGTGTGGCACCGGCTTTAGCACGACGGTTGTAGCGTCGGCTTTTGGTTGACGAAGGCGGCAGGGGTAGCACCGGCTTCAGGCCTTCTTCTCCCGGCTTTCTTCTTCGTGCGAGGAGTCGATGCCTTGATTGAAGACGACGAGTGTTGTCGGCTTCGATCTTCTTCTCCGGCCTTTGCTTATGGCGTCTTCGGAGCTGATGAAGATCGTTGGAGCAATCGGGTGATGACGGCTCCGGGTCTTCTTCTCCACGCTTTCTTCTTCGTGCGAGGAGTCGAAGCTTTGATCTCCGAGTGCAAGGTCTTCACGCTGATGAGGACTTGAAGGGCCAAGGACTCCCGTAGGATATGCTTGCCGTGCCTCGTGAAGCCTTCGGTCTTCGAGCGTTGGAGCTTCTCTTGCGAAGCTCTTTCGTCTTCGGCTTTCGGACCCTTGATGCCTTCCCCGACCCCTTCTATTTATAGGCAAAGGGGGGCGGTTGGGGGAGATATTGCTGAAATCTTTTTGTTTCCTCCAATATCTCCCCTCATAACCATCGAGATATCGTTCCCTTATTTGGGGAAACAAACCCGATTTCCTCCTTTTTAGTTGGAGTGGTTATGGGCTAGATGTGACTCGATCTTTAAAGATCGAGTTGTTATTTTTGTTGCACTTTTGGATCGGATGGCGACACAACGTCATCTTGTCCGTTGGATCGAGGGATCGTCGCGGATCTACGGTTGTGTAGACGTCCACGCCACCTCCCCCCGCATCGAGGCGGTTTTGATTTTTTTCTTCTTTTCTTTTCCTTTCTTTTTCTTTTTCTTTTCTTTTCTTTTCTTTTTCTTTTATGGCCGGCCCCACCTTTCTTTGAAGAGGGGGGCACGGTTTTCTAGAAGGGCCGGCCCCACCTCTCCATGAAGAGGGGGGCACGGTTTTCTAGAAGGGGGGCCGGTGGGCCCCCCTCTTTGTGTCCGAGTTGCGGGTCCGGTGGGACCCGTTTGCTTTGGGTCGGGCCATGACGCGCGAATTGAGTTCGCACGTGGGCCTAGTTCGCACGCGGGCCGTTGTGTGCGGGCCAAGTTTCGCATACGGGCCGTTGTGTGCGGGCCGAGTTTCGCATGCGGGCCGTTGTGTGCGGGCCGAGTTTCGCATGCGGGCCGTTGTGTGCGGGCCGAGTTTCGCATACGGGCCGTTGTGTGCGGGCCGAGTTTCGCATGCGGGCCGTTGTATGCGGGCCGAGTTTCGCATGCGGGCCGTTGTGTGCGGGCCGAGTTTCGCATGCGGGCCGAGTTTCGCATGCGGGCCGTTGTGTGCGGGCCGAGTTTCGCATATGGGCCGTTGTGTGCGGGCCGAGTTTCGCATGCGGGCCGTTGTATGCGGGCCGAGTTTCGCATGCGGGCCGTTGTGTGCGGGCCCAAGTTGCATGAGCGAGTCGGGTTCGACCCGAAGGTCATCGAGTGCAAGCCCATTTTTCGTGTACAAATCGGGTTCGACCCGAAGGCCGTTGGGTGCGGGCCTATTTTTTTGTGTAAAAATCGGGTTCGATCCGTGGGCTAATTTCGATGCCCACAAGTGCCCCCTCAAGTTCGAGTGCGCC
Source organism: Chamaelirium japonicum (assembly GCA_947650365.1). Lineage (NCBI taxonomy): Eukaryota > Viridiplantae > Streptophyta > Magnoliopsida > Liliales > Melanthiaceae > Chamaelirium > Chamaelirium japonicum. The sequence goes on from OX393552.1 coordinate 31,358,695, forward strand.
CGCGGGAAACGCGTAGCGGTTGGACTTGAGTCGCGTATTCGTGGGATTAGGTCTTTAAAAGGACCCCTGTTTTTCGTTTCTCTTCATTATCAGCGATTCCCGGCGGCTTGGAGTCGAGAGCTCTGCTAGGGTTTCTTGCTTCGCAACGATGCCGCGGAGGATGAAGATGGTGACGCCATGGGGTTCACGGAGGAGGGAAGATCGCCGGCCCGTGGATGGCGGCGGGTTGCCGGCGAGGTGATCCTTCTCCTCCTTTTTTTTCTTCTTCTTCTTCTTCCTCTTCTTCTTCTTCTTCTTCTTCTTCGCATGGTGCGGGAGGGCGCGACGGGCGCGGCCGGGGGCTGCTGTGGCGGCCGGCGCGCGGGTTGGAGGCGTGGGAAGGTGCGAGTCGGAGGGTGCGAGGCGCGGGTGCGGCCGGGGGCTGCTGTTGCGGCCGGCGCGCGGGAGGTCTGGAGGCGGGGCCGTGGGCCGGAGCGGCACGGCGTCGGGGCCGTGGGCCGGAGCGACACGGCGCGGGGGTCGTGGGCCGGAGCAGCACGACGCCGAGGTCGGGCTGGAGCGGCCGGGGTTGCGGGCTGGAGCGGCAGGGCGCGGGGGCAGCGTGGCAGGGCGCGGGGGCCGGAGGCGGGTGCCGCGGGCGTGGGGCCGGGTCCGCGGGGCGCGGCGGGCGTAGCCGGAGCCGGGCGCAGCCGGGGTTGCGGGCTGGAGCGGCAGGGCGCGGGGGCCGAAGCGGCATGCTGCGCGGGGGCCGGAGGCGCGGGCGCAGGGCGGCCGGGCGTGGGGGCCGGAGCCGGGGGCGGCTGGAGGCGCGGGGGCTGGCGCCGTGGACGCAGCAGGCGGCGCGGGGGCCGGAGCCGTGGTGGAGGCGGCCGGTGGCGCGGGGGCTGGCGCCGTGGGCGCAGCGGGCGGCGCGGGGGCCGGAGCCGGGGGTGGAGGCGGCCGGTGCAACAGCCCCCCCCCTCCTTTACGTGTTTTAATAGGAGAGGATGGGGTCGTGGCTTTTAGCCATGACCCCCCTCTTTTTATTCTTATTTGTTCGAAGGACGAAAGCCCCCCCGTATGTTTTGATAGGAGAGAGAGAGAGAGGGAGTTGCGGTTTTTTTGCCGTGACCCCCCTCTATCTTCTTTATTCGCACAAAGCCCCCCCTGCTATTTTTAACAGGAGAGAGAAGGGGAGGTCGTGGCTTTTTGCCATTACCCCCCTCTGTCTTTCTTTATTTGCTGAAGGCCCCCCCTTTTGATTTCTTTGTTTCTGTACTCGGAATCCATCTGACTAGGGCTTTGTGTTCTTTTTTTTTTTCAGGTCTCGTCGTTACGAGAGCTTTCCGAGTTCCGGCTGGATTGTTGATGCGGTCTCCCACGGGAGTACGTACCTTCGCTTCCCCTTCGCGCAAGTCTCCCATCACCGTGCTTCGAGACAGGAGACCGGGCTGTCAGTGCTTCAGCTTTTGACGCACGAGCGAGTTTGCGAGGATGGTGTGACCGACGGCTCTTGTCGAGTGTTAAAACTTGGCGAGCGCATCCTTACTGACGAAGGGTCTTCCCGGCAAATTGTCCGGCCGAGCTTGGGGTTGCCGTTCCACCATACTGGCGAGGAGTCGGTTCCGGTCCCTGTTGTCGCTTTGAAGATATGCTCCCGTCGTACGCGCTGGGGCGTGGGGATTCAATCACGTGGAGATGTCACCTATCTGGGAGGTTTTCGGGACTGGATGAAAGAGCTGTCCGGCGCGTTGGAGGCAGAGCCAGGGATGGAGCGTTTGGCGAGGTTTGTGGAGCCAGCTTGTTGGGAGTACAGTCGACCGGACGGCATGTACCGGGCTTTGTGTGAGCAGTGGTGCCCCGAGACCAATACGTTTTTGACTGGAGCTGGTGAAATCGGGATCACCCTTCGTGATGTGCACGTCATCTCTGGGTGTCCCGAAGTTCGGAGCTATTATCAGGAGGAGGTTCCTTCCCTGGAGGTTTTGACGGACCCAGATGAATCTCCTAACTTCTGCCTTTTGCTTTTTAAGGCGTATGCTATTATAGCGGCGCGCGAGCGGTCAGACCGGGTACTTCACTCGGATTGGGTGGACTTCTGGTTTCGAGGAGAGTATCGTCACGCTCCTCCTTCGAGTCACCCGATGTGGAGATATGCCTCGTCAAAGAAGCCGGCGCCTGGCACCTTCCGGCGACCGATCGAATCTCTGAAGAAAGAGTGGTGCTCCATGGCCGGGGCGCAGCGTCCCTGGGAAGTCTTGGGACTTGAAGAGTGTAGTGATGACTGGCGTGCTGTTTACTGGTCTGCGGGGTTAGTACTCTTTCTCTGCCGCTTTGCTTTACCCTGGGAAGGGGATGTGGTACGCCCTGGGACCTTCCTTGCAGCTGCTCGGATGGTGACTGGAGAGTTCCTTAATCTGGCACCGGCGATCTTCTGCTCGTTGTATGGCGGGCTTAGCGGCACTTACTGGAGTCTATCGAGTGCGGGTAATGCAAGAGGGGAAGTAGGCAGAGCCAGTTCCTTTTGCCCCCTGCATTACCTCTATGGTTGGATTGGGCTCCACTTTCCGAAGGGGATCTTCGCGGCGCGTGGACCTTCGACCTCGGTGCCCTTTCTTCCTTGTGTGGGAGGTGTAATGAATGCTTTTTATGCATGGGAGCGTCCGAAGCCTAGTGCCCGAGAGTGTTTGCGGCGCATGGGCCCCTCTGACTTCGAATTTGTATCGGAAAATGCACTGGCGCCTTCTATGAAATCCCTGGTGTGCGATGGGGCGGAGATGTCCGATCCTTTGTACTGGAGCATGGTGAGTTGCAGGCCTGGGTATCTTGTTTGGCGCCGTGGGGATGTAGTGGAGGTGGCCCGGTACTCTCCCCACCGGTTTGCTCGTCAGCAGGGTTTTCGGCAGGAGTTGCCTGGGACTCCTTTGCGCCTGCGGTTACGTTATACTCCGCAGGAGGCGTACCGCCTCTGGGGAGCACTTTACGATCGTTTTACTGGGTATACTTTCTCACCGGGGATTAAGTCGGGCGGCAAGGATGCCGCAACTCCTGAGTATCGTCACTGGGTCAACGGGTCAGTGCTTCCCTTCTTGGCTGGCCTTCCGTTAGACGTCCTTGCTAGCAGCGAGCGGGCTGACTTTCCTTTTGACTCTTTGGCGGGGTCAGAGGATCGCCGTCTCTGGTCCGAGGAGCGATGGTCAGAGAAATCTTGTGGCCGTCGAGAGAGTACTTCCCAGGCTTCACTTTCTGTGCAAGAAGTTGAGATGGCTCCGTCCTCCAAGGTTCAGGGCCTTCCTGAGACTCAGGCTTCTTGGAGTGGGGGTGCTTTTCCCAAGAGGAGAAAGTTGGACCTCTTGTGTGAGGCAGCTTTGACTGGTGCTGGCGAGGCAGGGCCAGCTCGAGACGGAGAGCCAGGGCTTTTTGTTGATGGGGTCATCCCTCCTTCTGGGGTATCTTCGTCGGACGCTGCAGGTATATCTTGTTTTTAGTTTCTCATAAATTTCTGTGCTTGTATTCTTACTTCGTTGGCTGAGTTGTCCAGCTCTTATTTTGGCAGGGTCTGCTGGACCGGACTGCGAGTCTACCCCGAAGGGGGTTGGGCAGGAGTGCTCTCCCATCAGAGCAACGTTGATTGAAGGTGGCGGGCTGGATGTTCCCTGGGATAACTTGGAGCTTTTGGGAGCGTGTGGAGCAGACTTTACCGGCAGTGCTGTTAACCTGGATGATATTGACGTGGAGCAGTTGGGCTTTGGGGAGGAGGATGAGATCTCCAGTGTAGGGAGAGAACAGACTCCTCCAGCTAGGTCCGGTACTCCGGCAGAGGCTACTCCCGCAGTCGTTTTGTCGGAAGGTTTGCCTGTGCCTCCTTCTTCGGCTCCGGTGGTTCCGCTGACTGTTATCACGGCGATGGTCCAGGAGGCGGTTCCTTCACTTGAGCCTTCAGGGCCGGAGCCCACCTTGCCCGTGCACTCAGAGGCAGACAAGAGAAAGTACAGTTCGCGGGACCTTCTCTCTGTGCTTCTTTTGGAGAGCTGTCGGAAGTATATCCAGACGACGCTTGCACCCTTCCAGGAAGAGGGCTTTGACGCTTTGAGCAGCTGGTGGGTTCTTGAGGGGCCCGAGTTTTGCAAGAACCTGGCGGCCTTCCAGGTAGATGGCTCTTTGTTTGAGGCACAGATGCGTGTTCTCTTGGCGGATAGTGAAGCTCATTGCTTGAAACGGGCTTCGATGGAAGATGACCTTCCCCTGATACTGGCAAAGGCCGAGGACGAGGAGCGTCGACTGGAGGCGCAGCATGCACTTGCCGCTGCGAGCCTTGTTCGGGCGCGGAAGAAGCTAGAGGCTGCTCGCGCATCTTTCGAGAAAGCTGAGACAATCGAGAAGTCTTCTGGAGCAGACTTGGCAAAGCAGCGTATCGAGCTGGCGGCGCATCGGGAGCGGGTAGCTTCTCGGTCTTCAGAGTTGGAGCGCATGGAGGTTACTGACGGCGAGCTGCTCCAACGTCTCAAAGGATTTGATTCGCTTTACTAGCATGTCGCATTTCCTTTTCTTTCTTGTCATTTCTGCTGAACAGACTTGTAGTTCTGTTTTTCTTTATCCGGTGATAACTTAATATCATGCATCTATTTTTTTTGGACTTGTATTCTGGAATGGCAGAGCTTGGTTGTGTTTTTTCTTTTGTTTGGACTGAACCTTTACAGGCTGCCTACGTACCCTATTGAGAGGGATCAAGTCACACGTAGTTCCTTTTTTTTTTTTTTTTGCAAGGGGTGTCGCCTTGCTTTTAGGCATAGTACCTTTTGAGGTACTTGCCGTTGATAGGGCCGAGGGTAAGCCCTTCTGGCGTGGTGAGAAGATATGCGCCGTTGGAGTAGACCTCTTTGACAACGTGCGGTCCATCCCACTTGGCGTCGAACTTCTTTCCTCCTCGATGCGAAAGGATGATGGGGCGTTTGACTGCGAGCACCAACTCTCCTTCTTGGAAGGATCGAGGGCGAATCTTTTTGTTGAAGGCTCGGGTTAGCCTGGCTTGGTAGCATTCCAGGCGTTGCTGGGCTTCGAGGCGCTTTTCATCTAGGGCTTCTAATTCCGCTAGGCGAAGTTGAGTGTTGTTGCCGTTGACGAGGCCTTCCTGGATGGCTATCCTGAGTGACGGGATCTGGAGTTCAAGTGGGAGGACAGCTTCTACTCCGTATACCAGCGAGTATGGAGTCGCCTGTGTTGGTGTGCGAAAAGAGGTGCGATATGCCCACAGCGCTTCACCCATGCGTTCATGCCAGTCTTTCTTCGACTTTGAGACGACTTTCTCCAAAAGTTTGCAGAGTGTTTTGTTGAAAGCTTCAGCTAGGCCATTGGCAGAGGCGTTGTACATGGTTGAACACCTTTGCTTGATATCGAACTTGGCGCAAAATTGGCTGACAGCGGAGTTCTTGAATTGCTTCCCGTTGTCCGTAACGATATAGCGAGGGATGCCGTATCGGAAGATGATGTCGTTTTGGATGAAGTTAATGACAGAGTGCCTGGTGACTTCTCGCAATGGTACTGCCTCAGCCCACTTGGAGAAGTAATCTGTTGCCGCCAGGATATAAAGATGCTGCTTGGATGACTTGGGTAGCGGACCGACAATATCGAGTCCCCATCCATCGAAGGGCCATGATGCGATGGTTGGATGCAAAGGTTCCAGAGGCTGACGGATGTAGTCGCCATGCAGCTGGCAAGTGTAGCATCTTTTTGCAAACCCGAGGGAGTCCTTGATCATAGTGGGCCAGTAGTACCCCATCCGCCTGATGCGGAAGTGCAGCTTTGGCCCGGACTGATGTGAGCCACAGATCCCGGCATGGACTTCTTCTAGTGCTGTTTCCGCTTCTTCTTTCGCAAGACACCTCAGGAGCGCACCATCGTAGCTTCGACGGTACAACTCGTTGTTGAAGTGGAAGAATTTCAGAGATCGCCGGCGAATGTCGACCTTACGCTTTGGGTCTTCAGGAAGCTTTCCGTGGACAAGAAAGTCTATGAATGGCTGTCTCGAGTCTAGCTCGTCGGTCACGAAAACGTGTACTGCGTTGACTTGGTCTGGGATCCCCATAGGGAGGTCCTCTTCGGTGATTACCATCCTCTTACAGATAGGGATGATGAGTTGGCTTTTTTCTGGGAACGGAAGTGTAGCCGCTAAATTTGCAAGCGCATCAGCCTGCTGATTGAGGTTTCTGGGGACATGCTGGATTGAAGCATCTTTGAGTGTACCAAGGAGTTTCAGGGCTCGTATGTGCAATGGCACGAGATCTTCTTTGTTGACCTCGTATGCCCCCAATATTTGTTGGATGACGAGTTGAGAGTCGCCGAAAATTGTGAGCCCTTGAAGTTTCATATCATTGGCGAGTTCGAGGCCAATGATCAGAGCTTAATATTCCGCCCTGTTGTTGGAGCATGGCTCTGATAGTAGAAACGAGAAGGGAAGTACTTCGTCGTTTGGTGTGACGAATATAACTCCCGCTCCTGCTACATCTTGCCTGGCCGCACCGTCGAAGAACATTTTCCAAGAAGGGGCGATGTCGATGCAGAATACTTCTTCGTCTGGGAGATCTTCCGATAGTTCCCACTCTGCTGGAAGGGGGTATTCTGCTAGGAAGTCTGCGAGAGCTTGACCCTTGACCGCTTTACGAGGGACAAAGGTGATGTCAAACTCAAGGAGGAGCAAAGCCCACTTGGCCAGACGTCCGGAGAGCACTGGTCTTGACATGATGTATTTGAGCGGATCGGCTTTTGAGATGAGCCTGATGGCGTGAGCTAACATATAGTGTCGCAGCTTTTTTGTAGCGAAGATGAGCGCCAGACAGACCTTCTCAATCGGGGAGTAGTTTAGTTCCGCGCCGATGAGAGTGCGGCTCAAATAGTAGCATGTTGTTTCCTTGCCTAGCTCGTTGTCTTGAGCCAGGAGTGCCCCCAAGGACTGCTCCTGGGCGCTGATGTAAAGGACCAATGGCTTTCCTTGAACTGGTGCTGTCAGAACCGGGGGCTTGAGTAAGTAATCCCTGATGTTTTGGAGGGCTTCCTGACAAGCTTCATCCCACTTGAATGCTGCTCCTTTCTTCATGAGGCGACTGAAGGGTCTGCATTTTCCAGCTAAGTTGGCGATGAACCTTCTGATATATGCTAGATGGCCTTGGAGACCTCGGAGGTCTCGCACGGTTTTCGGGATCGGCATATTGAGGATAGCATCTATCTTGGTTTGATCTATTTCGATACCTCGATGGCGTACGACAAAGCCGAGGAACTTTCCCGAGGAGACCCCAAATGCGCATTTAAGCGGGTTCATGCGGAGTTGGTACCTTCGAAGTTGCTTGAAGATTAGCTCGAGGTCTTGAAGATGTGTGGACTTTGTCTTGATTTTACCACGAGGTCGTCGACGTAGCATTCTACATTCTGGTGAAGGATATCGTCGAAAATTTTTTGCATGGCTCGTTGGTAAGTGGCACCTGCGTTCTTCAAGCCGAAAGGCATGACTTTGTAGCAGTAGATCCCTTTTGGCGTGCGGAATGCCGTAAGCTCTTCGTCTTTGGGCGCCATCCGGATCTGGTTGTAGCCTGAGGATCCATCCATGAAGGTTAGTGTTTCATGGCCTGTTGTTGCATCCACCATTAGTTCTGTGATTGGCAGTGGGAAGTCATCTTTGGGGCATGCATTGTTTAAGTCCCTGAAGTCCACGCATACTCTGATCTGGCCGTTCTTCTTCTTGACTGGGACCACGCTGGAGATCCACGTTGGATACTTAACTTCTCGGATAAAGCCGGCTTCAATGAGCTTGTTGACTTCGCCTTCTATTTGCGGTACCAGTTCCGGTCGGTAACGTCTTTGTCCTTGCTTGATGGCGCTAGCTCCGTGCTTGACAGCAAGCTGGTGTACTGCGATCTTGGGGTCAAGTCCCGGCATTTCCTTGTAGGACCATGCGAAGACATCTCTGTATTCTTGGAGTAGCTTGATGTACGCGGCTTCCTCTTCGGGAGTCAGGAGTGCACTTACAAATGTAGGCCGAGGATCCTCTTGTGTCCCCAAGTTGATTTCTTTCAGATCGTCGACGGTAGATTGCCCCCCTTCTTCGAGGACTGGCGGTGCACTAGGCAACTCGTTGTCCGAAGTAGAAGTGTCGTCGACCGATGAGTCGGCAATTGTGATATGATTAAGAGAGACCAGAATGATATTGGGAACATTGGCAGTTTGAAAGAATGTGGGTGGGTGGGTGGGAATGATTTTTCTCACCTCAGTGGGTGGCTTTCCCAAGCGGTCGAATACTGACCTTCGCTTTGCTTGTCTGATTGGCCCAAGTCTTTTGAATACTGATATGGGATTTTGACTTGCCTGGTTTTTGACGCTCTTCTTTTGCTTTTGAGGTACGGTTCGACGCCGAGCTCGATATCGCCTTCTTTTGGCGCCCTTTGTACCGGGATGAATATTGGTAGAGCGTGCATCGGAAGCTGACGATCCCTCTTCCGCTTCATTCACCAACTTCACCTCAATGTAGTTAGAGGTGAAGGTCTTCTCTCCTGTTATCTTGATGACCACCGGGGTTTGACGAGAGCCGATGCCTCGCCGATTTGGTGGGATCTGCTCGCCACCCTGGAGTAAATGGGCTTGAGTCTTAGTCATCCCGTGTGGTATTGGAGCTGGCAGGAGCGTACTCATATGTGCAGCACTGCCTTCGTCGTAACCAGCTTTGAACAGCAGCTTGGCGGCATTTTGCCCCCAGCTTCCTTTTGGCTTGAATGTGAGTTGGCTGGATTCGAAGGGATTGATGGGTTTTGGTGAACTTGAAGCTTGCCCCAGGCTGGGTAGTAGCAGTGTCATCTTTTGCAGAGTGATGACATTAGCTTCCGATAGCGGCTGGACCATCCCTTTTGGCGAGGCAAAAGGTGGTGGTTCATCTTTGCGAAGCCACTGAGGTGTGAGGCGTAAGACTGTCGTAGCTTGGGCAGGTAATGGAGTGTGCTTCATGGATCTTGGCTTGGAGCTGATGCGCATTCTTCGTCTCGGCGCTAGCACTTCTTTGACTTCGTGTATCGCCTTAGATAGTGGTACCGGATTTGGAGTTGGCGGAGCTTCATCCTGCTCCATACTTTTAGCTTTCTGAGTTCGAGGAGTTTTAGCTGGAAGGACTTCTGCAACAAGGTCCATTGCTTGGTAAAATTTGGCATCGGCGAGGTGCGCTTCCGCCTCATTGAATGGCTTGTCGTCTGCAACAATGCACTTTTCCAGACCTTCCTCGTAGTACTTGAGGCATTGGTGCCAGGTAGACATTACGACACCGTTTTCGTGCAGCTACGGTCTTCCCAGCAAAAGGTGGTATGATGTTTGACAGTCAATGACGTGGAAAAGAACCGTCGTGTCAAGCTGACTGATAGAGAGTTTTAGACGAATGATCCCTATGGTGGACTGTCCTCCTTGGTTGAACCCTTGAATGACCAGCTGGCTTTGCGAGAGCTGGTCGGTGGTGATGCCGAGCTGGCGCATTGTTTGGATAGGCATGATGTTGACGGCGGAGCCACAGTCCAACAGGATTCGATTTACCGGCTTCTCGTTGATGTATCCCGAGACATAGACAGGTCGATTGTGCAGTCGTGCTCCGAGCTGCAGATCTTCGTCCGAGAAGGTTATTGCTGCGTTACATGAGACAATAGTTTTGTCCTTCTCGGCGTTTTTCTTCTTGTAGCTGTCTGGGTCTGTCAAAGCCTCGGCCATTGCTAGGCGAGCTTTCTCTGGGAGGTGTAGTGCTTCTATGAGTGGCAAGTGCATGATTGCCTCATCGTAAGCAGCAGTACTGTCTTTGTCGGAATCGTCCTCCTCGTTGTCGGTGTTGCTTTCTTTGGAAGGCTTGATCCTATCTTCTTCTTCCGGCGCTATGTGAATCTCAACCATGCAACAGGAGGCTTCGTGCTGCTGATTAGCTGGGAGTAAGTAATCGGGGAAGAACTCTTGCAATGTTGTCGGTTCTGGAGGGTTTTGCAGGAGGAGATCATCAGGATCTGCTGGCGGTACTTTGAATGCCTTCCTTCCTGGAGCTTTGCTTTTCTTTTTGTAAGTTCTTCGTTCCGGAAGCTTTCTTGTTACCCGATCGAACTTGTGACTTCTTGGCGTCCATGGCCTTCGTCTGCGAGGCAACACGACCCATGCATCTTCATCAGTGGATTCTTCGTTACCAAGGTGAAGCTCTGGAGTGGGAGTGGTAGGTCCTTCATGGGTCGGGGAGACCTGCTCCTCTGGGGACCTTGGTGGTTCGCCTTCTGACTCCCAGCCGGTGGGCTTGATTTCTTCTATTGAGACAGACGAAGGTTTGGAATAGAGGACGTAGTAGTCGAATTTACCTGAAGGCTGGCCTAACAGACCGACCTTCGGGTCTCCTTGCTCGTACCTTGTCCGGAGATTTGTAGGTTCTCCATGAGTTGGGGAGCCTTGCTCCTCTGGGGACCTTGGTGGTTCGCCTTCTGACTCCCAGCCGGTGGGCTCGATTTCTTCTATTGAGACAGGCGAAGGTCTGGAGTAGAGGACGTAGTAGTCGAATTTACCTGAAGGCTGGCCTAACAGACCGACCTCCGGGTCTCCTTGCTCGTACCTTGTCTGGAGATTCCGTTGGGACATAGCTTTGTTTGAGAGAGACGTCGATGTAGGCGACGGTTGCCCCCAGGGCAGTGACGTTTCTTTCTCAGCGAGCTTAGGAGCGTACTGCTGTCGTCTTGAGATCTTCCGTTGTGGAGCTAACTTCGCAATTGGCCTTTGGCGATTGATGCGCAACTTGGGCCTTCTCTGGTGGGTAGCAACGAGTACCGGTTGAAACGAACCAAAGGTGATGGATGTCATGTTTGCCGTTGCAACGTCGCTGGAGTCGATCTCGATTTTTCCTTGCTTTGCGAGTGCCATGATCTTCTCTTTGAAGACGAAACACTTCTCAATAGGATGGCTGACCAGCTGGTGGTATTTGCAGAAGAGCGGATCGTTGACCCGATGCATCTGTTCGGGCCTTTTTGAAGGAGGAAGCTCGATCATCTTTTCTTGTAGCAGTTGATCGAACATGGAGGAGACTTCTGAGTCTGGAAAGGGATACTCTTTGGCCTCAAGTTCTTCTAGAGTCATCTTCGACTGCCTTTGAGATGGAGGCGGTGGTATGGCAGCTCCCGTTTCTTGATCTGACTTACCGCTGATTTTGAGTGGCTTGGAGGCCGAGGCGATGTCGGCGACATTAACTTGCTTTGATTTGGGTGCCGGCGGTTTGTCTTTCTTTTCCACCTTCAGGAAGTCTTTGGTCTTTGAGTCCCCGCGATTTGCTAAGCTGAGCTCCATGTCATGGGCTCGAGTTGCAAGTTCTTCGAAGGACCGAGGCTTGATCCCCTTGAGGATGTAGAGTAAGCCCCAGTGCATGCCTTGGGTGCACATCTCGATAGCCGAGTCTTCCGACAAACGGTCTCGTGAATTCAGGGCGAGATTCCTCCATCGATCGATGTAGTCGATTACTGATTCGTCCTTCCTTTGCTTGACGGCAGTAAGCTCGGTCATGCTAACGATGCGCCGAGTACTGTAGAAGCGGTTGAGGAATTCTCTTTCCATTTGATCCCAACTGTCAATGGATCCTGGAGGAAGATCAACATACCAGTCAAAAGCATTACCTTTGAGTGTGCGAACGAACTGCTTCACCATCTCGTCGCCGTATGTGCCGGCGTTATTGCAAGTTTCGACGAAGTGGGCAATGTGTTGCCTTGGGTTCCCCTTTCCGTCGAAGTGTTGGAACTTTGGTGGCTGGAACCCGGTAGGGAAGCGCAGCTGCTGGATCCTTGTAGTGTAAGGCTTCGAATATGCTGCCGTGATCGGAGGTAGACTACCGCCGTGGGAACGCATCATGTCAGCCACTAGTGCTTGTATTTGCTGGGCATTCATCGTTGCTGCCACTGAAGGTTGCGCGGCTATCGAGACCGGCACGGGAGCCGAGGAAAGTGCAGGAGTAATTGCTAGTGTTGCCGGGCCAACTTCTGCCAGAGCAGGAGTTGGAGACGGGGCTGAAGCAGCTACTGGAGAAGCAGGAGGTTGACCGAATGTTGCGACATCCCTGGCACTCAGTCTCTGAAACAAGGTGTTGATGTGACGATCTTTCTCTTCCATTAGTCGGGTGAGCTGAGCCATGTGTTCACCCATTTGCATGACTTGGAGCTGGAGAGCGGACGGAGGATGGTGTCGCAGGACGTCTCGATGTTGCACGCCCGCACCCTCGCCATCGTCGTCGGAGACGTAGTTACGCTGACTTGCTTCTGCTTGATGACGGATGTTTGCCCCCGGCAAGGGAGGTGCAAAGTCCGCTGGAGAACCCGAACGGGTTCGGGGTTGGGGCTGGTCCTCCCCAAATTTCTGGACAGATGTTCCAGGATTGAGGCTTGTTTCTTCATGCACCAAGGCCTCATTGGTGATTTGGCGAGCACCTTCAGCAGCAGTTTCTGGCGTGAAGAAGTCCGCAAGAGTTTGAGTACGCCGAGTGTAAACGCGTACTACCGGGGGAATGTCATCCACCGGGTTTTCTGGATCGCCGTGTTGGAGTAGTGGAGACTCGGCGATAGGTGAGAGGCTTGTTGGAGCAAACGTATCGTCGTTCGTTCCGGCCATGGTGAACTTGAAGCAACTCCTTCAAACGTACGGATGAAAGGAGTGGATGTCCCAGCGGGCGTGCCAGAAATCTGTGGTCGCAGAAAAAGATTCGGGTCGTCTTTATTGCGGATCACACGAGATTACAAATTTTCTTTGATCAGGAGATTGTGGGAGAGATCCTCTGGAGGGTCCCTTTGATCCGCGTCTCCACGTGGTATTCGTGCGAGAGCTCTGAAGGGGTTGCCCAGGACAGAGGTCTTTACAGGGTGAGGGTTTTTGAGAGGCTAAGGAGTTTCCGCCGTTGATTTTGTCCCGTCCGTGCTTCGCGCTTTCTCGGCTAGGGAGGCTTTGGGCTTCGTTCCTCGGTCTTCGTGTCTTCCTCGATCCTTGCTCGACCTCGGCGTCCTTGATCGTCGGTTCGCGGCGTCGATCGTGTTTTTGGCGTCAGCTTTGGCTTTAGCTTTCGGCTTTGGCGTGGCTCTGGCTTTTGCTTTGCTTTGGCGCTTGCGCTTGAACGTAGACGGGTAGAGACTTACGATGCTTTAGTTCTTCCGGACTTCGCGTCGTATCGGCTAGAACGTGCGGTGCTTTGCTCGTGACCGTCGTAGTTGCTTGGCTTTGGCACGTGCGTTGCTTTAGCGCGGGCTTTACCGGTGCGTTTGCTTTGGCTTCTTGCGTCGGCTTTGACTTTAGCTTCGACTCGATCTTCTTCTCGAACGACTGGCGTTACCTCTTCAAGGCTTCTTTACTCTTCCGGCTTCCTCGACGGTTGTGGCGTCGGTTTTGGCTTTTCGGCGGGGGTAGCACCGATGCTTGTGCGACGGTTGTGGCGTCGACTTTCGTTGATGAAGACGGCGGGTGTAGCACCGATCTTCGTGCGACGGTTGTAGCGTCGGCTTTTGTTGATGAAGACGGCGGGTGTGGCACCGGCTTTAGCACGACGGTTGTAGCGTCGGCTTTTGGTTGACGAAGGCGGCAGGGGTAGCACCGGCTTCAGGCCTTCTTCTCCCGGCTTTCTTCTTCGTGCGAGGAGTCGATGCCTTGATTGAAGACGACGAGTGTTGTCGGCTTCGATCTTCTTCTCCGGCCTTTGCTTATGGCGTCTTCGGAGCTGATGAAGATCGTTGGAGCAATCGGGTGATGACGGCTCCGGGTCTTCTTCTCCACGCTTTCTTCTTCGTGCGAGGAGTCGAAGCTTTGATCTCCGAGTGCAAGGTCTTCACGTTGATGAGGACTTGAAGGGCCAAGGACTCCCGTAGGATAAGCTTGCCGTGCCTCGTGAAGCCTTCGGTCTTCGAGCGTTGGAGCTTCTCTTGCGAAGCTCTTTCGTCTTCGGCTTTCGGACCCTTGATGCCTTCCCCGACCCCTTCTATTTATAGGCAAAGGGGGGCGGTTGGGGGAGATATTGCTGAAATCTTTTTGTTTCCTCCAATATCTCCCCTCATAACCATCGAGATATCGTTCCCTTATTTGGGGAAACAAACCCGATTTCCTCCTTTTTAGTTGGAGTGGTTATGGGCTAGATGTGACTCGATCTTTAAAGATCGAGTTGTTATTTTTGTTGCACTTTTGGATCGGATGGCGACACAACGTCATCTTGTCCGTTGGATCGAGGGATCGTCGCGGATCTACGGTTGTGTAGACGTCCACGCCACCTCCCCCCGCATCGAGGCGGTTTTGATTTTTTTCTTCTTTTCTTTTCCTTTCTTTTTCTTTTTCTTTTCTTTTCTTTTCTTTTTCTTTTATGGCCGGCCCCACCTTTCTTTGAAGAGGGGGGCACGGTTTTCTAGAAGGGCCGGCCCCACCTCTCCATGAAGAGGGGGGCACGGTTTTCTAGAAGGGGGCCGGTGGGCCCCCCTCTTTGTGTCCGAGTTGCGGGTCCGGTGGGACCCGTTTGCTTTGGGTCGGGCCATGGCGCGCGAATTGAGTTCGCACGTGGGCCTAGTTCGCACGCGGGCCGTTGTGTGCGGGCCAAGTTTCACATACGGGCCGTTGTGTGCGGGCCGAGTTTCGCATGCGGGCCGTTGTGTGCGGGCCGAGTTTCGCATGCGGGCCGTTGTGTGCGGGCTGAGTTTCGCATACGGGCCGTTGTGTGCGGGCCGAGTTTCGCATGCGGGCCGTTGTGTGCGGGCCGAGTTTCGCATGCGGGCCGTTGTGTGCGGGCCGAGTTTCGCATGCGGGCCGTTGTGTGCGGGCCGAGTTTCGCATGCGGGCCGTTGTGTGCGAGCCGAGTTTCGCATATGGGCCGTTGTGTGCGGGCCGAGTTTCGCATGCGGGCCGTTGTATGCGGGCCGAGTTTCGCATGCGGGCCGTTGTGTGCGGGCCCAAGTTGCATGAGCGAGTCGGGTTCGACCCGAAGGTCATCGAGTGCAAGCCCATTTTTCGTGTACAAATCGGGTTCGACCCGAAGGCCGTTGGGTGCGGGCCTATTTTTTTGTGTAAAAATCGGGTTCGATCCGTGGGCTAATTTCGATGCCCACAGCGCCCAACCCGAGGTTGCCCAGGCTCATGCATAGGAATCTGGCGCCTAGGGCGCCAGGCACCGGATAGGCACGAGCGGGGATGCGGTTCGGTTGCGATTTTCGTGGGTTTTCGAGATAACTTGTAGGGGTTTGTTTCTATCTTCTCTCCTATGTCTTGCACGAACTTGGGGCTATAAAAGGATCCCTAAGGATGAAGAAAGAAGGATCATGGTGGCACATGAGTATCCCTTGTTAGGGTTTAGAAGGTAGCCGTCATCAAGGGAGAGGAAACCACTGGAGACCGGATGGTTTTCGGGAAGGGTTTCTTCTTGTCTTCGAGGTGTAAGGCTACGGGGTCTATTCTCCTTGGGGAGATATCTTTGTGGGTGTATGAGGGATTGGTTAGAGACAATTGTTCTTGTACTCGAGTTTTCCCTATACTAGTAAATCCATTGATCGGTTGTTGCCGGAAAATCTTGGGTGTTGTGCTTGTTTATTCTATTGCTCGGTCTTGTCGGTGGTCGTCTCCACCATAGTGGTACTACGCGAGTCGTGTTTCGCTACGCGAGGGCCTCGGATCGTCACCAACACCAAGAAGAGAATTGGGGGCTCAATGATTTGGTTGTTCAAAGCTTTGATACCATGTTATCATTGAGAACCATGGTGAGAAGCCTCAAAGGGTTGCTCACATAGGGAGAAACCCATAGGGCTTTCCCAATTGTATTAGGGCACATATGGCTAAAGTTATATATGCATACAATAGTGTGAGAAAAAAAATGGGTGAGGATACCACACAAAGGGAACAAGGAAAATACACAAAAAGGGAATGATAGAATATGTATACATCATCAACAAAAAGAGCATGGGAATGGATCCATTTCCTCAGGAATTCCAATTCCCAAGAAAAGATTTGGGCTTCAACGATTTGGTTATTTAAAGGTTGTTGTAATTACCATATTTTCCAACTTATTCCCTATGATCCGTGGGACACTTCCCACTTGGCCCCGGTGGTGTGTCCGCACGTGTGGACACATGAAATTAGGGTTTCAACACATTGTTAGGAACAACAATGAGGGCGTACAAAAGCATGAAATCCATCGGGTTAATTGTACCCATCATCTTAGGGTGCCCTGTATTTGTGGGGCTCCGTCGCTTGTCGTTTCGTAGTAAATACATTATATATACTGCATTTTTTACGATAATTTGTTTTTTCCCTAAAGCAACATTAATATGTTATGTTATTGACGAGAATTTGTTTTTTTTCTGTGTATAGGACTACCAACAGCGCTACATGCGCCGCGTGATTGATCTATTATTTGCATCACATCCATCGTTAACTATCGGGAAATCTCGTATGATAGTCAATATTTTTTCTTTTAGAGTTTATTTTCTTCAGTGCATTAAATACGCCCTTCGATTATAAAACAAGAAATCTCTGCCTCTTATCACATGCATGGTCGATCATATTTATGCTTGCTATTATTTATACTTTACTAAAGTATATATATTACATATTTGTGTGTCCTCGTATCCAAGTTGTATGGTTTTGTCGTGTCATGACACCAATGTCCATGCCGAAACTTGACACCCATGTCCGTGTCCACAAATCATAGCTTATTCTAGTCTATTAATAGTCTCCATTGATTCTAGTTTGAGGTATCTTCGTCATCCGGCTGCCGTTTCATAAGTTGTCTCCTCAATAACATAAGTTCTGTCCTTTTATCTTCTCTGTGTGATCTCATTGCTTTTAGTTTTGATATTGAGGAGACATCGTCTATGTTTTTAACTTTTCTTGTTTATTGTTCTAGTTCCTTCTATATCCAATCCAATTAAATCTTTCCTTTTTATTCTCTATTTTGGACCGTCTTTATTATAGACCCAACTTTTTTGTTCTTTTTAAATCTTTTAATCTTTTACTCACTCTTATGGGATTATTTTGTGAGTTTGGTGTTTTCCCTACTATTGGCATCAGGCATTCCCCTGTTTTTGGTTGGATGTACTGTTCATGAATACTAGTTATTGTCGAGAAATAATACCCCCCCGGAATGAACTTCAATGAAGATTTTATAGGACATTTTAGTATTATTAATCTTGCCCTTTAAGCTAAACCTCCATTCCTGTTGGTGAATACTGAATAGCGATAATCTTCCTGGCCACTTCAATGCTATTTATGGATTTTTGTTGCTTTTTGTGTAAGCGAGTCACCTTTGGAGCCTACTATCTTGATCAATCATAGCTCGTAGCTTACACCGTTGGTATAAATCATCATCATGTAGTGGCTTTTCCTATCTGACCACTCATCCTATTATATTTTTGGGTAAATTACACATCGACCCCCTATAGTTTGACCGATTATCACTTACACCCCTTATGTTTAAAACCCTACAAATGCCGCCCTATAGTTTGAAAAACATATCACTTGCACTCCCTCCAGAGGGGGTCTATGTGTAAGGTTTTTTAAACTATAGGGGGGCATTTTTCGGGTTTTAAACATAAAGGGTGCAAGTGATAATTGGTCAAACTATTGGGGGTCCATGTGTAATTTAGCCTACATTTTTTCATTCATGCAATGGGCGTTCTTAATGAATTAGAAAAAAAATTTAATTTCTTCATTGGTGTGCTATCAGTTTGTCATCCAGACCTCGAAAAAATGGAAAATTGATAAATCAACCCGCAAGTGAGCTTTTTTTTTTTGGAAGTCTGTGGGTGTCTCGAAACCCTTCAGGTGATGGACCCACTTTGGCCTCGGATTAGGCCCTCCGGGAATGCACCGACCCACTCGGAAGATTCCCTATACACTCCTGGGTAAATAATGAGCTAGTTGCTCTCTCTCAACAAAGGCCGCCGTTATCTGAACTAGTCTGATTAAAAGGGTTTGAAGCAATATAGTTGTTTTACTATTTTAAAGTGAAAGGAGGCATGCCACGGTTGGCAGCACCAACTGCTAATAGGTTGAGCACTTGGTGCAATCCAAGGGGAATGGGGCTGACTCAGATGTTGGTCCTTCTTCACGGATAGATAGGAACACTGATCTAAGTTACTCATTAATGCTAATACCGAGTATATCCAAACTCATAACAATGTTTAGAGAAATTAATAGATCCGTCTTTCATAGCAATGTTCAGTATTAGAGTATCTACTATAGGTTTTTCTTGCAATGATGCTAATCCAAATCCATACCCATCTTATGTGGATTGTTGAAATATTATTTGTTGGCGTGTTTAGTCCCACATCGGTAATGGGTGCGGGTGTAGAATGCTTATATACCCCGTTGTGTACTCTTCCCTCCAAGAGGTTAGCCTTTGGTGGTAAATTGGGGTTGTTAATTTGGTGTTAGAGCCGGGCCCGCTCCGGAACCTTCGTCCGATTGTGGGTGCCCTGCCCGTTTATTTGTTGTTCACGTGAGGGGGCCATGTTGGTGTGTTTAGTCCCACATCAGTTAGCACTTCAAATTTCTTTGATGGATTGTTTTCTTCTTCGTGAAGTTTGGTAGTAGTAACCATTAACGCACAGTTCCTTTTGTGCAATGGCATTGTAAATTTTCCATTTGAGACTGGCTGGTGCATGAAATTAATTTCAGTGGTGGTTTGAGCACTTGAAGCACCTGTACTCTGATGATTGTGCATTATTCTTACCCTATTTTTTATATGATGGTTTTCGCAAGTTTCTTGTTAGCAATAAAAAAAAAGTTGTTAGCTGATTTTTTTTACTGCTTAATGGTATTTCAATACCGTTAGGGAGCGTAATACGCTGTCACACAGAGAGAGAGAGAGAGAGAGAGAGAGAGAGAGAGAGAGAGAGAGAGAGAGAGAGAGAGAGAGAGAGAGAATGGCCAACATATCGTGTCATCAATGTGAGGCTTATGTAGAGAGGAATGCTATATGCATTAGGCTATACATGACTAACATACACATTGCAGACAGGCAGTAGAGAGCTGAGGTGGAAGAATTGTGGTTATGATTTCTCTCTCCAGTTTGTCATTCTGACTTGGTCTTTTATTATTATGTGACTATTCTTTCTTTATGTAGCTATATTGTTATTGTTCTTGCTTATTAAGGTGAATGGTTGTAGACACACGAATTTCGTCGGACCCGAACCCGACTTACGTGTGCCGACGCGGATGCAGACCCGACACGCGGACCCAACTCGCGCGCGCAGACGTGGATGCAAACCCGACACGCGGACCCGACTCGCGCGCGCCGACACGGACTCGGACCCCGCCTCAAGAGGGGCCGGCCCCTACTAGGGTCCGAACCCTATAGGGCCGGCCCTAGTGGGGACCGAACCCCATGGAGAGGCCGGCCGGCCCTGCAAGGAAAGGGAAGAAAAAAGAAAGAAAAGAAAAAAGAAAGAAAAGAAAAAGGAAAGAAAAGAAAGGAAAGAAAAGAAAAAGGAAAGAAAAGAAAAGGAAAGAAAAGAAAGAAAAGGAAAAAATACCGCCATGCGCGGGGGGAGGTAGCGTATGACGTCTGCACACACGCGGATCTGCGCCGATCCCTCGATCCGACGCACAAGACGAAGCGCCCGATCGCCATCGATTTCGTGCGCAAAATCCAGCCATAATTGCACCCGCCAGAAAAGGAAAACAACTAAATGTTATTCCCTTCATCAATGGATGAATAAAATCCGGATAATTATGAGAGAGATACAAAAGGGATTTAAAATTAAAGAGTTCCCATATCTCTCTTCCCACCTCTTTGCCTATAAATAGAGGGGGTGGGGGAAGGAAAAATGGTCGGGAAATTGAAGACAAAACGTCAGAGCTCTGCAGAAGAGGAGACGTTTCTTCATCGACCCAAGGCTTCACGAGGCACAGTCAAGCCTGTCCCGAGGGATCGGCTTACTGAAAGTCCTCATCAACGTGAAGACCCTTGCACACGAAGATCATCCCTTCGACTCCGTGCACGAAGAAGAAAGCTCGGAGAAGAAGAACCCTTCGACTCCGAAGACGCCAGAAGCAAAGGCCGGAGAAGAAGAGGAGCGGCACTACCCCGTCGTCTCCAACAAGCTTCGACTCCGATCAAGCCCAAAAGCCCGGAGAAGAGGAGGAGCGGCACTACCCCGTCGTCTCCAACAAGCTTCGACTCCGATCAAGCACAAAAGCCCGGAGAAGAAGAGGAGCGGCATCACCCCGTCATCTCCAACAAGCTTCGACTCCGATCAAGCCCAAAAGCCCGGAGAAGAAGAGGAGCGGCACTACCCCGTCGTCTCCAACAAGCTTCGACTCCGATCAAGCCCAAAAGCCCGGAGAAGAGGAGGAGCGGCACTACCCCGTCGTCTCCAACAAGCTTCGACTCCGATCAAGCACAAAAGCCCGGAGAAGAAGAGGAGCGGCATCACCCCGTCGTCTCCAACAAGCTTCGACTCCGATCAAGCCCAAAAGCCCGGAGAAGAAGAGGAGCGGCACTACCCCGTCGTCTCCAACAAGCTTCGACTCCGATCAAGCCCAAAAGCCCGGAGAAGAAAAGGAGCGGCACTACCCCGTCGTCTCCAACAAGCCTTCGACTCCGATCAAGCCCAAAAGCCCGGAGAAGAAGAGGAGCGGCACTACCCCGTCGTCTCCAACAAATCCTCGATCCCGATCAAGCCCCAAAGCTCGGAGGAGAGAAGCGAAGCGTCATCACCCCGTCGTCTTCGACAAACGCCTGCCCCATCCACGAAGAAGAAAGCCTGGAGCAGATCGTCTGAAGCGTCGCCACCCCCGTCGTCTTCATCAACAAAAGCCGACGCCACAACCGTCGCACGGAGATCGGTGCTACCCCCACCATCTTCAAAAGCATTCTTCGACTCCGATCACACCAAAGAAGCCCGGAGAAGAAGAGAAGCCCAGTCGATACGTAAACCGTCGAAGCACCGGAGAAGTAGCCCACGTCGTTCGAAGAAGAAGATCGAGTTGACGCCGAAGCTAAAGCCAACGCAAGAAGCCAAAGCAAAAGCCCCAGTAAAGCCCGCGCCAAAGCAACGCAAGTGCCAAAGCCAAGCGACTACGCCGGCCACGAGCAAAAGCACCGCACGTTCTAGCCGATACGACGCGAAGTCCGGAAGAACGAAAGCATCGCAAGTCTCTCCCAGCTACGTTCAAGTGCAAGCGCCGAAGCAAAGCAAAAGCCAGAGCCACGCCGGAGTCAAGCCAAAGCCAAAAAGCCAAAGCCAAAGCCAACGCCAAAAGCTCGATCGACGCCGCGAACCGACGATCAAGGACACTGAGGTCAAACAAGGAACGAGGAAGAAGCGAAGACCGAGGAACGAAGCCGAAAACCCCCTAGCCGAGAAAGCGCGAAGCACGGAAGGGACAAAGCAACGGTGGACATTCCTTAGCCTCTCCAAAACCCTCTCCCTGTAAAACCCCTGTCCTGGGCAGCCCCTTCAGAGCTCTCGCACGAACACCACGTGGAGACGCGGATCAAAGGGATCCCCCAGAAGATCTTTCCCACAATCCCCTGATCAAAACTCGCCGTAGCCCGGACTCGCTACACCCGAGCAACCCGGGTCCCGGCCACAATTGTAATCTCGTGTGATTCGCAATAAAGACGACCCGCGCTTTTTTCCGCGTCCACAGATTTCTGGCACGCCCGGTGGGACATCTTCTCCTTTCATCCGTACGGTTGAAGAAGCTGCTTGAAGTTTGCAATGGCCGGAACAAACAACGATGCGTTTGCTCCAAGCTTCTCACCAATCGCCGAGTCTCCTCTACTCCGACACGGTGATCCAGTAAATCCGGAGGGTGATGCTCCTCCAATGGTGCGCGTCTACACTCGGCGTACTCGGACTCTTGCGGACGTCTTCGTGCCAGAAGCTACTACCGAAGATGCTCGCCAAAGCGCCGACGAGGCCCTGGTGCATGAAGAAACGAGCCTCGATCCTGGAGCCCATGTCCAGAAGTTTGGGGAGGACCAGCCCCAATCCCGAACCCGTTCGGTTTCTCCAGCAGACGTTGCACCTCCTCTGCAGGGGGCAAACATCAATCATCAGCCAGAAGCAAGTCGGCGTAACTACGTCTCCGATGATGATGGCGAGGATGCGAACATGCAACACCGAGACGTTCTCCGTCACCATCCTCCGTCCGCTCTTCAGCTCAAAGTCATGCAGATGAACGAGCACATGGCGCAGATTACTCGGCTAATGGAGGAGAAGGATCGTCACATCAACACTCTGCTCCAAAAGCTAAGCGCAAAGGACGCTGCACCAGTCGGCCAACCCGTCGCTTCTCTAGTAGCCGCTCCAGTTCCGTCTTCAACTCCCGCTCCTACAGAGGTTGTTCCGACGATTCAAGCAGTTACTCCAGCGCTCTCTTCGGCTCCCATCCCAGTGGAAGTCGTCTCCCCAATGCCAGCCTCGGTGGCCACACAACCTCCGGCAGCGGCTGCGATGAGTGCTCAGCAAGTCCAAGCATTGATAGCCGACATGATGCGATCCCACGACAGTAGCCTTCCTCTGATCACGGCGGCATACTCGAAGCCCTACACTACGAGGATCCAGCAGCTACGCTTCCCAGTCGGATTCCAGCCACCAAAGTTTCAGCACTTCGACGGAAAGGAAAATCCGAGACAGCACGTCGCCCACTTCATCGAGACCTGCAATAATGCCGGCACATATGGCGACGAGATGGTGAAGCAATTCGTTCGCACCCTCAAAGGCAACGCGTTCGACTGGTACGTTGATCTTCCTGCAGGGACCATCGACAGCTGGGACCAGATGGAAAGGGAGTTCCTCAATCGCTTCTACAGCACCAGACGTACAGTCAGTATGACCGAACTCACCGCCGTCAAGCAAAGGAAAGATGAGCCAGTGATCGACTACATCGACAGGTGGAGGAACCTCGCGCTGAATTCACGAAACCGCTTGTCTGAAGACTCGGCCATCGAGATGTGCACCCAAGGCATGCACTGGGGTCTGCTCTACATCCTCAAAGGTATCAAGCCTCGGTCTTTCGAAGAACTCGCAACTCGGGCTCATGACATGGAACTCAGCCTAGCAAACCGCGGGGACTTGAAGAACAAGGACTTCTTGAAGATAGAGAAGAAGGACAAGCCACCGGCAACGAAACTGAAACAAGTCAATGTTGCTGACGTCGCTTCAACCTCCAAGCCGCTCAAGATCGGTGGCAAGCCAGATCAGAAGAAGGGAGTCGCCATACCACCGCCTCCGCCGCTAAGACAAAGGATGACTCTCGAGGAGCTCGAAGCCAAGGAGTACCCTTTCCCAGACTCGGAAGTCTCCTCCATGTTCGACCAGCTGCTGCAAGAGAAGATAGAGCTCCCTCCTTCAAAGAGGCCCGAGCAGATGCATCGTGTCGACGACCCTCTCTTCTGCAAATACCACCGGGTGGTGAGTCATCCCATCGAAAGATGCTTCGTCTTCAAGGAAAGAATCATGCCGCTCGCTAAGCAAGGGAAGATAGAGATCGACTCCGGGGAGGTTGCTACGGCCAACATGACGTCCATCACCTTCGGCTCCTTCTCGCCAGTACTCGTCGCTGCTCGGCGAAGCATGCCCAAATTGCGCATCAATCGTCAAGTTCCAATCGCTAAGTCAACTTCCCAGCCGAAAGTCTCAAAGCGACGTCAACATACTCCTGCGCTCACCGAGGAGGAAACACCGCTGCCCAGGGGGCAATCATCGCTCATGCCAGTACCTCTTCCAAGCAATACTGCATCCCAACGAACGCTCCAAAGGAGATACGAGCAAGGAGATCCAGAAGTCGGTTTGCTGGGCCAGCCTTCGGGCAAGTTCGACTACTACGTCCTCTACTCAAAGCCTTCGTCCGTTTTGGTCAACGAAATCAAGCCCACCGGCTGGGAATCGGAAGACGCGCCAGTAGAGCCTCGAGAAGAGCAAGTCCCTTCCAGTCAAGCTACGTCCCAATACGCTCTCCAGAAAAGATACGAGCAGGGAGATCCGGAAGTCGGTCTGCTGGGCCAGCCTTCGGGGAAGTTCGACTATTACGTCCTCTACTCAAGGCCTCTGTCCATTCCAATCGACGAAATCAAGCCCACCGGCTGGGGATCGGAAGACGAGCCAGTAGAGGCTCTGGAAGAACAAGTGCCTTCGAGGGAACCAGTTGCTTCTGTCGACCATCATCCTAGCGAAGGGGAATCCACCGACGAAGAAGCATGGATCATGCTACCGCGGCGGCGAAAGCCGTGGCAAGAAAAGAAGCTCAAACAAGACCGTGTGATGAGGGGATTCACCAAGCGGAGGACCTACAAGAAGAAAGGCAAGGCTCCAGGGAGGAAGGCGTTCAAAGTGCCGCCAGCAAGCCAAGACGATATCCTTCAGCAGAGTCTTCCAGAGCCGACAACGTTGCAAGAGTTCTTCCCGGATCACTTCCTCCCAGTGGACCAACACGTCAAGGTGTCTTGTTGCATGGTCGAAGTCCATGAAGTATCGGAAGGAAAGAACGAAGGCGAAACTTCTGAAGAAGGCGACTCCACCGATGAGGGGGACGACTCCAACGATGGGGGCACCGCGGCTCACGACGAAGCGATCTTGCATATGCCTCTCGTAGAAGCTTTGCATCTTCCGAAGAAGGCTCGCCTAGCAATGGCGGCGGCCTTGGCCGATCCAGATAGCTACAAAAGAAAGAGGAAGGACGATCAAAGACGCAAAGCTGTGGCCTCGTGTGATGCGACGATAACCTTTTCAGATGAGGACCTGCAACTCGGGGCGCGATTGTACAACCGGCCTCTTTACGTCTCGGGATACATCAAGGAGAAGCCAGTGAACCGAATCTTGTTGGACTGTGGCTCTGCCGTCAACATCCTGCCCATCCAGACAATGCGGCAACTCGGCATCACTGACGACCAGCTCTCACCAAGTCAATTGGTCATTCAAGGCTTCAACCAGGGCGGACAGTCCACCGTCGGAATCATTCGTTTGAAGCTTTCCATCGGCCCGCTGGATACAACGGTCCTCTTCCACATCATCGATTGTCAGACGTCATATCGCCTCCTGTTGGGAAGACCATGGCTGCATGAGAACGGCATCGTGGTCTCCACCTGGCACCAGTGCCTCAAATACTACGAAGAAGGCGTGGAGAGGTGCATAGTTGCGGACGACAAGCCATTCAACGAGGCCGAGGCACACCTGGCCGACGCTAAGTTCTACCAAGCAAAGGGCCTGGTCGCGGAAGTTCTGCCAGCTAAAGCTCCTCGAGCCCAAAAGATTGAAGAAGTGAAGCAGGACAAGACTCCTCTTCCCGTAAATTCGGCGCCACCCTCTGACGAGGCAAGACTCAAGGTCCAAGGAACGCCGAAACCTGGGCAAAGGATGCGCATCAGCTTCGAGCCAAGAGCAACGCAACATACCCCGTTGCCGATCCAAACGGTGCCTGTCCTGCGTCTCGCGCCTCAGTGGCTCCGTAAATCCGAGCGATCGCCTTCTACTCCAACGAGGAAGATGGCCCCGTCGTTATCTCAGGCCAACGTCATCACTCTACAAGAAATGACGGTGTCATTACCTAGCCTGACGCAAGCTCCGAACCCAAGCAGACCTGTCGAATCAGCAGACCTCGAGCAACTCGGATTCAAACCGGAAGGGAGTTGGGGGCAAAATGCTGCCAAGTTGCTGTTTAGAGCTGGCTACAACGAGGAAAGCGCCATGGGCACACTTCCGCCAGCAGCAACTCCACATGGGATGACGAGAACTCAAGCTCGGCTATTTCAAAACGGAGAACAAATTCCCCCGAACCGCCGAGGCATCGGCTCCAGTCAAGCTCCATTGGTCATCAGAACCACAGCAAAGAAGACCTTCACCTCGAACTACATCGAGGCGAGGATGGTAGATGAAGCAACTGAAGGATCGACAATCTCCGATGCACACTCCACCTACCTCAGCCATCCAGACAACAGGAGAGGACGACGACGGGCTCGATGCCAAGCCTTGTTCCGAAAGCAAACCAGAGGTGGTAAAGACTGGTCGAATCGAAAACGCACATCCGTGTTCGAGAGGCTCGGGCCAGTCAAACAATCAAAGAAAAAGTCGGCGTTCGATCGTCCGGGGATGCCAATCGAGGACTTTGTCTCAACACCCACCCACCCACCCAGAGCTACCGTCAATCATATCTCCATTACAGATCCCGACAACGGTGACACTTCTACTTCGGACGACGAGTTGCCCGATGCCCCGCCAGTCCTCGAAGAAGGGGGGCAGTCCACCGTTGATGACTTGAAGGAAATCAACTTGGGCACGGAGACGGAGCCTCGGCCTACATTCGTCAGCACGCTCTTGACTCCTGAGGAAGAAGCCGCATACATCAAACTGCTTAAAGAATACAGAGACGTCTTCGCATGGTCCTACAAGGAGATGCCGGGCCTCGATCCAAAAATCGCAGTGCACCAGCTCAGCGTCAAACACGGAGCCAGCGCTATCAAGCAAGGACAAAGACGCTACCGGCCAGAACTGGTACCCCAAATAGAAGGCGAAGTCAACAAGTTGATCGAAGCCGGCTTCATTCGAGAGGTCAAGTACCCGACATGGATCTCTAGCGTCGTCCCCGTCAAAAAGAAGAACGGCCAAATCCGAGTGTGCGTGGACTTCAGAGACTTGAACAACGCATGTCCAAAGGACGACTTCCCCTTGCCAATCACGGAGCTAATGGTCGATGCGACGACTGGTCACGAGATGCTCACTTTCATGGACGGATCATCGGGCTACAACCAGATTCGGATGGCACCCAAGGACGAGGAGCTCACGGCATTCCGCACACCGAAAGGAATCTACTGCTATAAGGTAATGCCGTTTGGCTTGAAGAACGCGGGAGCCACCTACCAGCGAGCTATGCAGAAGATCTTCGACGACATTCTTCATCAAAACGTGGAGTGTTATGTCGACGATCTCGTAGTGAAATCCAAGAAGAGGTCGGCACATCTACAAGATCTTGAGCTAATCTTCAAACGACTTCGAAGGTACCAACTCCGCATGAATCCGCTCAAGTGCGCGTTCGGAGTCTCCTCGGGCAAATTACTCGGCTTCGTCGTCCGACATCGTGGCATTGAGATAGATCAATCCAAAATTGATGCTATCGTCAATATGCCCGCACCAAAGACAGTGCGAGACCTCAGAGGCCTCCAGGGGCACTTGGCGTATATCCGAAGATTCATCGCCAACTTGGCTGGAAAGTGCCACCCTTTTAGCCGCCTCATGAAGAAAGGAGCGCCGTTCACATGGGATGAAGCGTGCCAAGAAGCACTCCAAAACATCAAAGCATATCTACTGAAGCCGCCAGTTCTATCAGTACCGGTTCAAGGGAGGCCGCTCATCCTCTACATCGCCGCCCAGGAGCAATCCTTGGGGGCACTCCTGGCCCAGAACAATGAACTTGGCATGGAGACAGCTTGCTACTACTTAAGTCGCACTCTCGTCGGCGCGGAGCTGAATTACTCCCCAATCGAGAAGGTCTGCTTAGCGCTCATTTTCGCCATGAAAAAGCTGCGACACTACATGCTCGCTCACACCATCAGACTCGTCTCAAAGGCCGACCCACTCAAATACATCATGTCGAGACCAGTGCTTTCCGGACGTCTAGCCAAGTGGGCCCTGCTGCTACTTGAATTCGACATCACCTTCGTGCCACAGAAAGCGGTTAAAGGGCAGGCCCTCGCGGACTTCCTCGCAGAATACCCTCTCCCGGCAGAATGGGAGTTATCAGAAGATCTCCCAGATGAAGAAGTGTTCTCCGTCGATATCGCCCCACCTTGGAAAATGTTCTTCGACGGCGCAGCTAGGCAGGACATAGCGGGAGCCGGAGTCATCTTCGTCACCCCGGACAACGAAATACTCCCCTTCTCATTCCTGCTCTCGGAATCATGTTCCAACAACGTGGCAGAATATCAAGCCCTACTCATCGGTCTCGAGCTGGCCGACGAAATGAAGCTTCAAGGACTAGAGATCTTTGGCGACTCTCAACTCGTGATCCAGCAAGTCCTGGGGGCATACGAAGTCAACAAGGAAGACCTGGTACCGTTGCATGCGCAAGCTGTGAAGCTCCTCGAAAAACTCAAGGCTGTTTCCATTCAACACGTTTCCAGAAACCTCAACCAGCAGGCTGACGCACTCGCAAATCTGGCGGCTACACTCCCGTTCCCAGATGAACGTTCGCTCGTCGTCCCTGTCTGCAGGAGATTCGTGATCATCGAAAAAGAGGGTCCGCCCGAGGTACCAGTTCAAACCAACGCGGTGCATGTCCTCGAGATTAAAGAACAAGACTGGAGGCAACCGTTTATGGAGTATCTCGTTCATGGTAAACTCCCCGAAGATCCGAAGCGCAAAAGTGACATTCGTCGAAGATCTCTGAGGTTCTACCACTTCAACGGCGAACTGTACCGACGGAGTTATGACGGCACACTCCTGAGGTGCCTCGCAAAAGAGGAAGCAGAAGCCGCGCTCGAAGAAGTACACGCTGGAATCTGTGAATCGCACCAGTCCGGTCCGAAGCTTCACTTCCGCATCAGAAGGATGGGATACTACTGGCCTACCATGATCAAAGACAGCTTGGAGTACGCGAGAAGATGTCAAGCTTGCCAGATGCACGGGGACTACATCCGTCAACCTCCGGAGCCTTTACACCCAACAATCGCATCTTGGCCCTTCGACGGATGGGGTCTCGACATCGTCGGTCCTCTGCCCAAGTCATCCAAGCAACATCTCTACATCTTGGCGGCAACGGACTACTTCTCCAAGTGGGCTGAAGCGATACCGTTGAGGGAAGTTACGAAGTACTCCGTCATCAGCTTTATCCAGAACGACATCATCTTCCGCTATGGAGTCCCCCGTTATATCGTAACAGATAACGGGAAGCAGTTCAAGAATGCTGCCGTCAGCCAGTTCTGCGCATTGTACAACATTAAGCAGAATTGTTCGACAATGTACAACGCTCCGGCCAACGGTCTAGCAGAAGCCTTCAACAAAACTCTGTGCAAGCTGCTGGAGAAAACCGTCTCGAAGACAAAGAAAGATTGGCACGAACGCATGGGCGAAGCACTATGGGCTTACCGAACATCCTTCCGCACGCCGACACAAGCAACGCCGTATTCCCTCATCTATGGTGTGGAAGCCGTTCTTCCGCTCGAACTCCAGATCCCGTCACTCAGGATAGCAGTCCAGGAAGGCCTCACCAGCGACGACAACGCCCAGCTCCGCCTAGCAGAATTGGAAGCACTGGATGAAAGACGCCTCGAGGCTCAACAGCGTCTGGAGTGTTATCAGGCCAGGCTCTCTCGCGCCTTCAACAAGAAGATTCGTCCTCGATCATTCCAGATAGGGGAACTGGTGCTGGCGGTCAAACGCCCCATCATTCTCTCGCATCGAGGAGGGAAGAAATTTGATGCCAAGTGGGATGGCCCGCATTCCGTCAAGGAAGTCTACTCACACGGCGCCTATCTCCTCACCACGCCAGAAGGGTTGACACTCGGCCCTATCAACGGCAAGTACCTCAAAAGGTACTATGCCTAAAAAAAAAAAAAGCCACACCCCTTGTCCAAAAAAAAAAAAAAAAAAAAAAAAAAAACGAACTACGTGCGACTTGATCCATCTCAGTAGGGTACGTAGGCAACCTACAAAGGTTCAGTCCAGACAAAAAAAGAAACATCCCAACGTCATCCCAGGAGGCCAGTCCAGAGGCAAGTGAGTGCATAACCATCAATCCGGTCAGCAAACTAAAGGATGACAAGAAAATCAAAGTCCTTGAGGCGTCAAAGCAGCTCGCCTTCCGCAGCTTACACGCACCGCAACTCTAGGGATAAAGAAGCCGTCAACTTCCGACGCGTCGCCAGCTATGCACGCTGCTTCGCAAGGATCGCTCCGGCAGCCTTCTCAATCACTCCACCCGCTCCCGGTAATTCGTCAGCTCTTCATGCTGCTTCGCAAGCTCTACTCCAAACGTCTTCTCGGTTGCTCGAGCTTTCCCCAAATGAAACTCCAGCTTCTAAAGCGACGCACGAGTGTGGCAAGTCGAAGTCCCTAAGGCGCCAAAGTGACTCGCTCCCAACAGCTTACACGCGCTGCAATTCCAGGGGTAGGGAAGCAGTCAATTCTCGACGCGTCGCCAGCTTTCCGCTGCTTCACAAACTCTGCTCCAGAAGTCTTCTTGGTCGCTCGGGCATTCTCCAGCTTCTGAAGCGATGCTTGACGTCTCTCCCCCTCAGTCGCAGCTAAGCCCAAGGAAGCGTCCTCCAGCGAAGACCGTCGTAAGCAATGAAGCTCGCCACCCTCCAAAGAATGTGCGCATCTGCTCCGCAGAAAAAAGAGTCGTTGCCTTGAAATCCACCGGGCTCATGCAAAAGCTCAGGCCCACCTGAAGGATGAAACTGCCACTGAAGTCAAAAGCAGCAACCCGAAGAATGACGGACGCATAAACAACAACCGCAGCCTTCGTGACCTCCACAAAGCCAAAAGAACCACTGGAGCTGTCATCAAGGTCAAGATCAACAAGCAAAAGACAACCAAAGCGGTCTACTCCTTGTTGATGCTCGTGGCCTCTTCATCCTCTTCGGAACGCCCATCTCGGTGTCCTTCAAGCTGACATTGCTACCAGAAAGGTGTAACTCGCTAGTAACTCTAAACCCGCGGTTGACCTCGTCAATAATCTAGCCAGCCTTCGGAAGGTACTCAGGGGGACGAATCTTGCAAGGATATGAAAAGTGCAAGACCGATCGAGAGGCAAAGTCAATTTCGGAAAAAAAAAAAAAAAAAAAAAAAAAAAAAAAGGGAGCCACCTTCCCTAGCCTTCAACGCCTCCGACTCATCCTTGCACCAGGCGATCGCCACCACACTCGGCTTCGTCTTTTCGCCGTGCCGTTGTCATTATGCTCCCGCACCAAGAAGACGATAACACTCCGCTGAAGAATCTTTCGGCTCCAAGCCGCCGAAGAATGCTTCGCCGCCAAGACTGAAGCTTTCGTTTTCGCGAGCCGTCGAAGAATCCTTCATCTTCAAGCCGTCGAAGAATCCTTCGTCTTCAAGCCGCCAGGAGGGCCTTCGTCTCCAAGCCATCGAAGAAGCCTTCGTCTCCAAGCCGACGGAAGCCTTCGTCTTCAAGCGCCGCGCACCATCGCCACCGCCGTCGACGAAAGAGGCGACACCGGGAAGACGGAGCAAGTCTCGTGCAACCCCAGGCAGCACTCTTCCGCCGACGGTCTCCAAGCATCGAAGAAGCCTTCGTCTCCAAGCCGACGGAAGCCTTCGTCTTCAAGCAACATGCACCATCGCCGCCGCCGTCGACGAAAGAGGCGACACCGGGAAGACGGAGCAGGTCTCGTGCAACCCCAGGCAGCACTCTTCCGCCGACGGTCTCCAAGCATCGAAGAAGCCTTCGTCTCCAAGCCGACGAAAGCCTTCGTCTTCAAGCGACGCGCACCATCGCCGTCGCCGTCGACGAAAGAGGCGACACCGGAAAGACGGAGCAAGTCTCGTGCAACCCCAGGCAGCACTTTTCCGCCGACGGTCTCCAAGCATCGAAGAAGCCTTCGTCTCCAAGCCGACGGAAGCCTTCGTCTTCAAGCAACGTGCACCATCGCCGCCGCCGTCGACGAAAGAGGCGACACCGGGAAGACGGAGCAGGTCTCGTGCAACCCCAGGCAGCACTCTTCCGCCGACGGTCTCCAAGCATCGAAGAAGCCTTCGTCTCCAAGCCGACGAAAGCCTTCGTCTTCAAGCGACGCGCACCATCGCCGCCGCCGTCGACGAAAGAGGCGACACCGGGAAGACGGAGCAAGTCTCGTGCAACCCCGGGTAGCACTCTTCCGCCGACGGTCTCCAAGCATCGAAGAAGCCTTCGTCTCCAAGCCGACGGAAGCCTTCGTCTTCAAGCGCCGCACACCACTCGCGCAGCTTGAAGCCTGGCCACCGCCCGCCTATGCCGCGCCGGCGCCGCTCCACACGCCCGTCGTCTGCGCCACGTACCCATGCCGCCTACACTCAACCCCGCGCGACCGAGCCGCAGCTGCACCCCACGCCCGGCCGACTCGGAATTGCACCGCCATTGCCACTGCGTTCCACCTCCGACCCAATCGGGGCCCGCCCGACTCAGAGTCGCACCGGCGGCCGCCCTCGTTGCTTTTGCGACCGCGCCGGGCCTCCGCGCCACTCGCTCCCGGCCCCCGCACCGCGCATACTGCAGCCAGCGCTGTGGGCCGTCGCCGCCGCTGCCTGCTCTAACAGCCGCGCCACCTGCCACCTTCGCGGACCAAAAAAAAAAAAGGGGCAGCAGCAGCCTGCACCACGCCCCCTCCCCAATCAGCGCCCGACAGCCACCAAAAAAAAAAAAAAATGATGACACAGCAGCAGCAGCAGCAAGGCCCACAACCCTCCCCTCCTTCTTCTCCTCCGATCCAGTCGGGGGGGGGGGAGATCGTCCGACTCGAGCCCGACCGAACCGGCGAGGCGGTGACGCCACCGCCGCCGCAGCCGACCTGCTCGGGGCCTCCGCGCCACCCGCTCCCGCGCCCCAGCCTCGCATGCGCCCCGGTCTCCGCGCCCGGCAGCCGGCCGGCCGAGCTCCGCGCAGCACGCCGACGACCACGCGCGGCCCGCCCGACCTCGCCGCATGCCGCCTACGCGCGTCCTCCGCAGCCCCACGCGCCGCTCCGGCCTCCTCAGTGCCCGGCCGCCGCTGCACCCCGCGCCACTGCCGCCGCCGCCTGCGCACCACCCTCGCGCGCACGGCCCCGGCCGCCACCTCCGCCCGCGAGCCGTCTCCGTCCGCGCGCAGCACCGCGCCTCGCCCACCGTCGCCCGCGCTGCAGCCCCGCGCGCCTGCCGCAGCCGCTGCCGCTGCTGCTCCCGCATACCAGAACCAGAAGAAGGAGAAGAAAGAAAGAAAAGAAAAGAAAAGAAAGGAAAGAAAAGAAAAGGAAAGAAAGAAAGAAAAGAAAATGAAAGAAAAAAAAAAAAGAAGAAAAGAAAAGAAAAGGAAAGAAAAAAAAAGAAAGAAAAAGAAGGAAAAGGAAGGAAAGAAAAAGAAGGGTCCGCGAGCCACTGGCACCCGCACCGCAGTCCGCGCGCCGCTCGGCCATCGCCTGCCGCTGCTGCTGCTGCTGCCTCCGCGAGCCACCGCCGCCGCGCCACCCCGGCCTTCGCGCGCGCCGTAGCTAGCCACCGTCGCTACTGCTGTACTCCGCGCACACAAAAAAAAAAAGAGAGAAAGAAAAGGGGAGCTTCGCCTCGCTTGCAATGGCTCCGCCTCCTCCTCATCGCGCCGAGGTGCGTCACCATCGCCAACACTCCGCCGGGGTGCATCGCCTTCATCTTCGCGCCTTCGTCATCCGCGCGCCGCCATGGGACTACGTCGAGACATGTTGCCTTCGTCTTCACGCTCCCGTCTCTCCTAAGTCGCCTTCGGACATCGTGCAACGGTCGCCGTCGACAATCGGCCTCGTCATTGCGCTCCCACACCAAGGGAGGGGCGACAGTCCTCCGCCGAGATGCACCGTCGCCTTCATCGCACTCCAGTCACCCTCGCACCAGTCTCGAACTCCGTGCAACGGCCACCTTCGACGTCCGTGCAATCTTTGGAGCAAAAGAGGTCCGCAACGAAGAAGATGATCGAAACCATAGCGAAGGTCTTCTCTACAAGCAAGAGCCACAGCCAACTGCTCGCACCGGCACCCAGCTCGGCGCGCCGCACGCCGCTGGCCTCGTGCCCAGCCGCCGCAGCCCTGGCCGACCCTGCCACTGCCACTGCAGCTCTCGTGGTCCAAAAAAAAAAAAAAAAAAAAAGACGAAAGAGGCAACACCGGAAAGACGGAGCAAGTCGCGTGCAGCCCCAGGCAGCTCTCTTCCGACAGCGGTCTTCAGAAGCCGGCAGAACCTTCGCGCGGAAGCACCAGGCCGACGAAAGAGGCGACACCGGGAAGACGGAGCAAGTCGCGTGCAAACCCAGGCAGCTCTCTTCCGACAACGGTCTCCAGAAGCCGGCGGAACCCTCGCAAAGAAACGCAATGACGGATGGAGGGGGTAGGGGTCCTTAAATAGACTCCCGACCCTGCCCACAAAAGGAATCAAGGACAAGCGCTCTACGATTCCTACGTGTCCAAACCCGACACGCTCTCACCGACGCACTCGTCCTTGAGGGGGCATTTGTAGACACACGAATTTCGTCGGACCCGAACCCGACTTACGTGTGCCGACGCGGATGCAGACCCGACACGCGGACCCAACTCGCGCGCGCAGACGTGGATGCAAACCTGACACGCGGACCCGACTCGCGCGCGCCGACACGGACTCGGACCCCGCCTCAAGATGGGCCGGCCCCTACTAGGGTCCGAACCCTATAGGGCCGGCCCTAGTGGGAACCGAACCCCATGGAGAGGCCGGCCGGCCCTGCAAGGAAAGGGAAGAAAAAAGAAAGAAAAGAAAAAAGAAAGAAAAGAAAAAGGAAAGAAAAGAAAGGAAAGAAAAGAAAAAGGAAAGAAAAGAAAAGGAAAGAAAAGAAAGAAAAGGAAAAAATACCGCCATGCGCGGGGGGAGGTAGCGTATGACGTCTGCACACACGCGGATCTGCGCCGATCCCTCGATCCGACGCACAAGACGAAGCGCCCGATCGCCATCGATTTCGTGCGCAAAATCCAGCCATAATTGCACCCGCCAGAAAAGGAAAACAACTAAATGTTATTCCCTTCATCAATGGATGAATAAAATCCGGATAATTATGAGAGAGATACAAAAGGGATTTAAAATTAAAGAGTTCCATATCTCTCTCCCCACCTCTTTGCCTATAAATAGAGGGGGTGGGGGAAGGAAAAATGGTCGGGAAATTGAAGACAAAACGCCAGAGCTCTGCAGAAGAGGAGACGTTTCTTCATCGACCCAAGGCTTCACGAGGCACAGTCAAGCCTGTCCCGAGGGATCGGCTTACTGAAAGTCCTCATCAACGTGAAGACCCTTGCACACGAAGATCATCCCTTCGACTCCGTGCACGAAGAAGAAAGCTCGGAGAAGAAGAACCCTTCGACTCCGAAGACGCCAGAAGCAAAGGCCGGAGAAGAAGAGGAGCGACACTACCCCGTCGTCTCCAACAAGCTTCGACTCCGATCAAGCCCAAAACCCCGGAGAAGAGGAGGAGCGGCACTACCCCGTCGTCTCCAACAAGCTTCGACTCCGATCAAGCACAAAAGCCCGGAGAAGAAGAGGAGCGGCATCACCCCGTCGTCTCCAACAAGCTTCGACTCCGATCAAGCCCAAAAGCCCGGAGAAGAAGAGGAGCGGCACTACCCCGTCGTCTCCAACAAGCTTCGACTCCGATCAAGCCCAAAAGCCCGGAGAATAGGAGGAGCGGCACTACCCCGTCGTCTCCAACAAGCTTCGACTCCGATCAAGCACAAAAGCCCGGAGAAGAAGAGGAGCGGCATCACCCCGTCGTCTCCAACAAGCTTCGACTCCGATCAAGCCCAAAAGCCCGGAGAAGAAGAGGAGCGGCACTACCCCGTCGTCTCCAACAAGCTTCGACTCCGATCAAGCCCAAAAGCCCGGAGAAGAAGAGGAGCGGCACTACCCCGTCGTCTCCAACAAGCCTTCGACTCCGATCAAGCCCAAAAGCCCGGAGAAGAAGAGGAGCGGCACTACCCCGTCGTCTCCAACAAATCCTCGATCCCGATCAAGCCCCAAAGCTCGGAGGAGAGAAGCGAAGCGTCATCACCCCATCGTCTTCGACAAACGCCTGCCCCATCCACGAAGAAGAAAGCCTGGAGCAGATCGTCTGAAGCGTCGCCACCCCCGTCGTCTTCATCAACAAAAGCCGACGCCACAACCGTCGCACGGAGATCGGTGCTACCCCCACCATCTTCAAAAGCATTCTTCGACTCCGATCACGCCAAAGAAGCCCGGAGAAGAAGAGAAGCCCAGTCGATACGTAAACTGTCGAAGCACCGGAGAAGTAGCCCACGTCGTTCGAAGAAGAAGATCGAGTTGACGCCGAAGCTAAAGCCAACGCAAGAAGCCAAAGCAAAAGCCCCAGTAAAGCCCGCGCCAAAGCAACGCAAGTGCCAAAGCCAAGCGACTACGCCGGCCACTAGCAAAAGCACCGCACGTTCTAGCCGATACGACGCGAAGTCCGGAAGAATGAAAGCATCGCAAGTCTCTCCCAGCTACGTCCAAGTGCAAGCGCCGAAGCAAAGCAAAAGCCAGAGCCACGCCGGAGTCAAGCCAAAGCCAAAAAGCCAAAGCCAAAGCCAACGCCAAAAGCTCGATCGACGCCGCGAACCGACGATCAAGGACACTGAGGTCAAACAAGGAACGAGGAAGAAGCGAAGACCGAGGAACGAAGCCGAAAACCCCCTAGCCGAGAAAGCGCGAAGCACGGAAGGGACAAAGCAACGGTGGACATTCCTTAGCCTCTCCAAAACCCTCTCCCTGTAAAACCCCTGTCCTGGGCAGCCCCTTCAGAGCTCTCGCACGAACACCACGTGGAGACGCGGATCAAAGGGATCCCCCAGAAGATCTTTCCCACAATCCCCTGATCAAAACTCGCCGTAGCCCGGACTCGCTACACCCGAGCAACCCGGGTCCCGGCCACAATTGTAATCTCGTGTGATTCGCAATAAAGACGACCCGCGCTTTTTTCCGCGTCCACAATGGTGTTTTTGGTATTATTAATAAATTTAAAAGCTGGAGTGTATTGGTAATTCAAGGTTTTAGAACAAGGCTAACATTGTTTGATCATTATCTGGAGTGACCCTCTTTTTTCTGTGCTTGTAGCCTTATCACTTGTATTTGCCAACCAGGTTTGGAGGAGCCAAGGACTAAGTGGTCAGTAAATCACATACTAGTGAGCCGGCACAAGATAGACCAAGGATAGAAACTCACCGCAAAAGCAAGATAAATATCCCTAATTTTTTTTTAAAGGTAAAAAACTATATATTTAAAAAAATGCCCCTATTTTTACTACCCCATATGCTGGCAAGCTCACCACTAAGGCGAGTGGGAGGCCTGCCCCCTACCACTACAAAGACGGAAGAAAATAGGGAAAATTGGTGTTAAGGAAACCCCCCCCACCACCACACACACACACACACATGCACACACACTCACCCACATCTTGAGCAGGTGGCGGCGGCGGCGAGCAACATAGATGATAGGCTGTGGCGGCGAGCGGGTTCGGATTAAGTTTAGGATTTGATCTAGGATTTTAGGGTTCATCGCATAGTCAGTAGATCTTAGGTTTTAGTATTAGATCTAGGGTTCACCCCATGACCTATAGATCTTAGGTTTTAGGGTTCATATTAGGTTTTAGGATTCGGATTTGGTTTAGGAGTAGGTCTAGGGTTCACCCATGGTCTTTAGATCTTAGGTTTAGGTTTTAGGTTTAGTTTAGAGGGGAGTGACATATAAATGAAAATTTGAAGTCAAATTGAGAGGTATTTTTATCCTATGTTCCAAGACTTAAAGGGATCTTATGTTTTGGACCATTCACCAAGTCCCCTAAAGAAAATGTCAGAAAATTCATTACCATACCATAGTTGCCTTATTATTATTTTTTTTCATTTATCAAATTTTTTATGGGTTTCACTACGGTATCATATTGGAAAATTCGGTGTCATACTGAACCCATCTCAGCCATCCATCTCATTTTCCATGCAACATGGAGGTGGGAGCATTATTATAGGGCTCATGGGATGAACACTAGGTGGATGGCTGAGATTCACCAAAGGGCCATCCGATGGTCCCTATGCATTTCGGTACGGTACCCAAGTGAGTACCATAGAATTTCCCATTTTGAAAATTTCAAATTTGTTACCGTTGGGACATGATCTTCAAATCGGTGATTGGGCAGGTACTTGACCGTATGGCCATTTGAACACCCATCGCGACACTAAACCAGACATCATAATTTACTATATTAGCTAAGGTCCCTATAAGTATACATCCATTTTTAGAAAGAGTATATATTCGTCTTTAGAACGTGCATACATTCATCTTCAGAAAAAGTATATATCCGTCAGGAGGGACTTTAGCTTTATTTTGAAATTAAAGTGTCATGCAGCTAAAAGTCATCTTTTAAAAATGACTTATATCAAATTTTTTCTTTTTTTTTTAAAGGGATCACCAAAGGGGTCAGGTCATCACATGTTAGTTCGCCAACACAAGATAGACAAAGAATCAAAACTCATCATAGAAGCAAAAGAGATGTTCCCACATGTACGAAATCTTGCCACTAAGACGAGAAGGAGGCCCACCAGTACAAGCGGGAGAAAATATGTCGTAGCATATTTCGACTGAGCACTACTATTTAGATGTCCTAGCGTGCATCAGTTACTGTTTGGTGCATTTTTCGATTGAGCGCTGCTAATTAAACATACAACGGGCCATGCACGTGGACATACCGAGAGCTAGCCAATGTCCGCCGCATCGGCATTATGTCCGCCCCGTTTTATGTTCAAGAATTTCCTTTTCGATTACCGATCGAGAACGATGCATGTCAAACAACCCCACCGCATTCGCATTACCAATGTAGCGATCATAATGTCGGTTATTTAAAACTTATATCGTAGCGATTCGCAAATAGAGCAATCGATCGCTTTGTTCGTCCGATCTTACGTACCGATCACATTGCTTGGAGCTTGTGCATTGGATCTCGACCTCACCACCTCACCGCCGACAAATTTAGATCTACAACATTGATTGTGTGAGGATTTTCGGCCTAATGTTACCAATTGTGGTAAAGTACATAGGAACTAGTCCATATGAAGCTTATCACAATCATCATGCACCAATCCATTCATTAAATCCCTCACCATCCCCTCCTCCCTATTTAACCTAAGGGTGTTCTTTCTTTTCCTACCTCAGTGTTTGCCTTTGCTTTGCTTTTGCTTTGGGCTTCAACTTATGGCAAGGAAGCGCACCAGGACTAGCGTGGGCCGGCGGAAGATCGAAATAAAGCCGATCCATGGTGAGCAAGCACGCCACGTGTGCTTCTCGAAGCGGCGGATCGGGGTGTTCACCAAGGCCTGCGACCTGTCGACCCTCTGCGGGGCCGAGACGGCGATTGTGCTGTTCTCCCCCGTCGGGAATCCGTACTCGTTCGGCAGCCCGGAGGTGGACCCGGTGATAGACCGGTTCTTCTCGGGCGGTTCAGCTCCGGGCATGCCTGGTCCGAGTGAGGTGGTTCAGCAGCTGAACCGGGAGATCATGCAGCTGGCAAACCGGGTCGAGGAAGAGAAGGCTAAGAAGGCGGTTCTTGGGGAGCGGCTCAAGGCGGTGGTTCAGGTCCCGGAGAGCGGTTGGGCCGAGAAGGTGGAAGGGCTCGGGTTGCCGGAGCTCGAGGGGTTGAAGAATTCACTGGACCGGCTGAAGTTCAGGGCGGACGAAAGGGTGGTTGAGCTACTGGGAGCGGAAGGAGGGTCCTCTACCAACTCGGTCTTGGCAGTCGGTCCGGTTCGGGCGGACAACCCCTTCGAGCCGGGTGCGTTCCAGGCTGACCCGACCGGTAAGATGGGGTTCGGTGGGTTTTGACTTGTTGAGTCCTATTGGGTCTATATAATGTGGTTCGGTTTATAGCCGCGTATTAATCTCATAAGCATCTTATATGATTAGCTATGGAATAATGTGAATTATTTAATATTTGGGAATTGTTGTTTTGGAAGTGGATTTTTTAATTTTTTTT
Organism: Chamaelirium japonicum; assembly: GCA_947650365.1. Lineage (NCBI taxonomy): Eukaryota > Viridiplantae > Streptophyta > Magnoliopsida > Liliales > Melanthiaceae > Chamaelirium > Chamaelirium japonicum. Next base: position 31,398,349 of record OX393552.1, read on the forward strand.
TAATTTTTTGAGGGGACCACCATAGTGGTCAGTACAAGACCTGTCAGCCGATGGCACAAGATGAACCAAGGATCAAACCTCGCCATAGGAGCGAGAGAAATGCTCTGCCTTTAATAACCCCACTGGTTGGGGTCTATGCCTAACTCTCCTCATCTAAAGGGTTCTTAAAAAAAAAAGATTAGAGGGAAACCTGCCACCACAGTGCGGGAGGAAATATGTCATAGCACTGATTTGAATTCTTGACCAAGGCCGCGGGTTGCATATAGGGCTGCAACTTGGTCGGGCCAACCCAAACCTAACCCGAATTTGGGTGGACTTGGATTGGTATTGGTTGGGCTTGTTGGGAAGTCCCAACCCGAACTCAATTTGTATTGAGCTTGGGCAGAGGACCCGACCCGACCCAACCAGAAACACGACCATTTAGTAAACAAATATATTATATATATTATGCTACAGCGGTTTGTGAATGACTAGGATTAAGGCTACTCGACAAAAAAGAACGAAATTGATCAGATAGATCTAACCATCGATCACGGTTACAATAAGAGAGTGGAAATAAAGGGATGGCTGTGATTGAGTTTGCTAGGTAAGAAAAGAAATGACTGTGACTGGGTTGAGAGAAAGAAAAGAATGAGAGTGAAATGTTTGGGCCATGAAAAGCAAGTGTAGCAAATCAATCGGGCAGGCATAAATGCTTTGGACCGTAATAAGCAAGTGGGCATAATGGACACACTACGCTTGGGCCATATAATAAGCAAGTGCAGTAAATCAATTGGGCAGACATAAATGTTTTGATCCATAATAAGCAAGTGGGCATAATGAGTACACCACGTTTGGGCCATAATAAGCAAGTGCATCAAATCAATTTGACAAACAATAATGCTCCCCATCCCTCGCGAGGCGTCCCCCCCCCCCCCCCCCCCCCTCCCACACACACATATCTACTTCCGATTTCGTCGCTCTAGCAGCCTATTTTAAGAAGAAAAATGCCACTATTAGTACACTTGGAAAATATCATAGTTCATTCCTTGAATATTCAACTTTCGTCTTTCTTGGAATGATCACATTACATAGATTTTTAGGATCCCGATTCTCCACTAGTCTATTTACAATCCTAAGATCTGGAGCCTAGCCTATGGTCAATATGGAAAGGACTCCCACTACCATAATGCCTTATTCAAATTTGAAGCCTGATATCATAGTAGATCTCATCTAATTATAGGTTTCGTTGCTGGCCAATTAGGGACATTCGATAATCTCCACCGGACCTTGACCTAATAGTGGTATAACCGAATCATGATGAGTTCTTACTACCATCAAACGTCAATTAAGAACATATATCACTAGCGGTATCCTAACTTAACTTAGTCTCTATGATTATATAGTGAAAGAGCATCCCACTGGATTATTATACTCTTTATGGGGTTATTACTTATCTCTTAATAAATCTAGCACTGCGTCTATCCTCGGTGTACAGTACTCGGCTACCTGAACTACCACGAGGATGATTATCACCTTTTCTTTTAGATAGCCACCGGATTCGCACGTATTAGAAATGTATAGAGACACCGATGATCCCATAAAATAAGTATTAACCTAAGCCTGATTTAAAGAGATAAAGTGAGGTACACTAGTTGGAATCGAGTTCCGTTAGCGCCTATGAGCTTCTAGAATTATTTTGCTCATTTTAAGATCCATATTCAATATGTTCTGAGCCATATTTCAGTATTTAAAATTTCTCTATGGCCCTTAACACATATGAATTAAGTTCTCAGGCTTTAGACTTGCGCTCTATCATGCTGCTTCGTATCTAATATGTCCAACCGGGTCAGAGAACAATTTTATATACGCAATGACAGGGTGAAACTTTCAGGGTATAAGATATCTAGCTGCAATCGGATATCTGATTAATTGTTTCGGTGACACACTCAAAGTTCTGCTAATCAGTCATAATCCGATTAACCAACGTAGCCATCCAGAGTGCGATGCTAGTTGAACTATAGTGATCCTAAATTTATGTTGCTTCCTTGTAACCCTGTTATCTACTATACTTTGATAATCTTTAGTCCCTCCTATTACTAGTGCCATGATTCGACTCCAGCGGTGGGAAGTACTTGATCGATTATATGACTAGGATTTGATGACTTGTCATCTATAACACCACACACCTCCCAGTGCTATGCATAACATCTAGAACGTCGTCAATCATACGGACAACCAAGGTACAAAATCTTATGAAATTTTACAAAATATCATGAAATATCTCAGTTTTCTCAGACCTCGGCACAAAATTCCTATTACGATATCGAACGAAATGGAAATCACGATAATATCGTGATATTTCACATGATATATTTGTTGGCATGAAATATCGCAATATTTCGTGAAAATTTTAAAATATTTTAAAATTTTTTGAGATATTTCAGACTTTTGGTACCAAAATGTTGGGACTGATTGATTATAAAAGGGGACTAGGGGTTTCGTTCTCAGCAGCTTATTTACATATAATAACATTTAAGTAAATGTCTGTATGCGCAGAAAAAGTACGGGTCGTCTTTATTGCACAAAACGAGATTACAAGGGTGCGCCGGGACCCGGGTGGCTCGAGTGTGGTGAGTCCGGGTGCAGCGAGTGTTGATCAGGAGATTGTGGGAGAGATCATCTGGAGGGTCCCTTTGATCCGTGTCTCCACGTGGTGTTCGTGCGAGAGCTCTGAAGGGGTTGCCCAGGACAGAGGTCTTTACAGGGTGAGGGTTTTTGAGAGGCTAAGGAGTGTCCGCCGTGGCTTTTGTCCCTTTCGTGCTTCGTGCTTTCTCGGCTAGGGGGTCTTCGGCTTCGTTCCTCGGTCTTCGTGTCTTCCTTGCTCCTTGCTTGACCTCGGCGTCCTTGATCGTCGGTTCGCGGCGTTGATCGTGCTTTTAGCGTCGGCTTTGGCTTCGACTTTTCGGCTTTAGCTTGGCTGGGGCGTGGCTCTGGCTTTTGCTTTGCTTTGGCGCTTGCGCTTGGACGTAGATGAGGGAAACTTGCGATGCTTTCGTTCTTCCAGACTTCGCATCGTATCGGCTAGAACGTGCGGTGCTTTTGCTCGAGACCGACGTAGTCGCTTGGCTTTGGCACTTGCGTTGCTTTGGCGCGGGCTTTACCGGGGCTTTTGCTTTGGCTTCTTGCGTGGGCTTTGGCTTCAGCGTCAACTCGGTCTTTTTCTCGAACGACGTGTGCTACTTCTTCGGTGCCTCGACGGTTTGGGTGTCGGCTGGACTTCTCTTCTTCTCCGGGCTTCTTTGGCGTGATCGGAGTCGAAGAATGTTTTTGGAGATAGTGGGGGTAGCACCGATCTCCGTGCGACGGTTGTAGCGTCGGCTTTGCTTCGAAGACGACGGGTGTAGCGACGCTTCAGGTAGTCCTCCTCAGGCTTTCTTCTTTGTGGATGGGGCAGACGTTTGTCGAAGGCGACGGGTTAATGATGCTTCGTTCCTCTTCTCCGGGCTTTGGAGCTTGATCGGAGTTAAGGGTTTGTTGGAGCCGACGGGGTAGTGCCGCTCCGAGCTTCTTCTCCGGCCTTTGCTTTTGGCATCTTCGGAGTCGAAGGGTCTTCTTCTCCGAGCTTTCTTCTTCGTGCACGGAGTCGAAGTCTTGATCTTCTTGTGCAAGGGTCTTCACGTTGACGAGGGCTTTCAATGGACTAAGCCGATCCCGAAGGGACAGGCTTGCCCGTGCCTCGTGAAGCCTTGGGTCGATGAAGAAGCGTCTCCTTTTCTGCAGAGCTTCCTCGCTTCGTCTTCAATCTTCGACCTTGGCGACGGTTGTGGCGTCGGCTTCTTCTTCGGGCGTATTCGGCGTAGTCGGAGTTAAAGGTTTTGTTGAAGATGACGGGTGTAGCGCCACTTCGTTCTTCTTCTCCGGGCTTTTGAGTTTGATCGAAGTTGAGGGTTTGTTGGAGCCGACGGGGTAGTGCCGCTCCGAGCTTCTTCTCCGACCTTTGCTTCTGGCGTCTTCGGAGTCGAAGGGTCTTCTTCTCCGAACTTTCTTCTTCGTGCACGGAGTCGAAGTCTTGATCTTCTTGTGCAAGGGTCTTCACGTTGATGAGGGCTTTCAATGGACTAAGCCGATCCCGAAGGGACAGGCTTGCCCGTGCCTCGTGAAGCCTTGGGTCGATAAAGAGCGCGTCTCCTTTTCTGCAGAGCTTCGCTTCTTGCCATCCGACCTTTGAGCCTTCCCCCCTCCCCCTTTATTTATAGGTGAAGGGGGTGGGGAGAGATATGGGAAGTTTTTAATTTTAAATCCCTTTAATATCTCCCCCATAATTACCCAAGATTTATTCATCCATTGATGAGGGGAATAAGTCTTTATTCATTTTTCTTTTCTGACGGGGTAATTATGGCTGAGTTTTGCACACGAAATCGATGGCGACCCGGCTCTTCTTCTTGTCCGTCGGATCGAGGGATCGGCGCAGATCCACGTGTGGGTAGACGTCATGCGCAACCTCTCCCCGCGCATGGCGGTAGTTCTTTCCTTTTCTTTTCTTTCCTTTTTCTTTTCTTTCCTTTCTTTTCTTTTTCCTTGCAAGGCCGGCCTCCCCATGGGGGGTCCGGATCCTTAGTGGAGGCCGCCTCCTTATGGGATTCAGAACCTAGTATGGGGCCGGGCGGGCCCCACTTGAGGATGGGTCCACCCGGCTTCTTATCGGGCGCGAGTCGGGTCCGAGTCGTGGTGCGCGTCGGGTTTGCACCCGCGTAGGGGCAAACTCAAGGCGGGAAGACCTTCTGTCGTTGCTCCGTGTCTTTGTGCACGAGCGCATCACGGAAGATGGAGTCGCGGATGCGACTTGTGGGATGCCGAAATTAAGCGAGAAGATTCATACTGACGAAGAGATCTCCATGAAGCTTCTGCGGCCGAGTTTGAGTCTTCCGTTCCACCATTATGATGAAGATTTTGTGCCTGCGCCAGTCGTTGCCTCGAAGATATGCGCTAGGCTGACCCGATGGGGCACCGATTCTTGGCCTCGGGGAGATGTCCAGTACCTTTACGGTTTTCGCGAATGGATGGGCGAGCTCTACGAGGTCTTTGGCGCAGAACCTGAGATGAACTTATTGGCCAAATTTCTGGCGCCGGCCCGTCGAGAGTACAGTCGCCCTGGGGGGATGTACCACGCACTTTGTGAGCATTGGTGTCCGGAGACCAACACCTTCCTCACTGGGGCGGGGGAGATAGGCATCTCGCTTCGTGACGTCCATATCGTTTCCGGGTGCCCCGAGGTACGGAATTACTACCAAGAGGAGGTGCCTGCCTTGAAGGACCTGCTGGACAGCAGCTACGCTCCGAGCTCTTGCCTTCTTCTGTTCAAGGCACATGCTATTATTGCGGCGCGGGATCAATCGGATCGAGTGCGTCCTTCTTCTTGGGTCGACTTTTGGTTCAGAGGTGAGTATAGGTCTCCGGCGCCTTCAGCTCACCCGATGTGGAAGATCGCTCAGATGCAGAGACCTCCGCTTCGCTCCTTTGTGAGGCCCATCGACTCCCTGGCCCGAGAGAAGCATTCAATGGAGGGGAAGCCATGCCCCTGGGAAATCCTTGGATTGAAACGTGACAGCGAAGAGTAGCGTTCGGCTTACCGAGCTGCCGGGCTGGTCATCTTCCTCTGCCGGTTCATGCTTCCGTGTTCTGGGGAGGTTATTCGTCCGGGGACCTTCCTTGCCGCTTCCAGGATGGAGAGGGGCGAGCTCTTCAATCTAGCCCCGGCCATACTATGCGCTTTGTATCGGGCTCTCAGCGGGACTTACTGGGACTTGTCTGGCTCCGATAATGCCAAGGAGGAGCTCGGCCGGTCGACTGCGTTCGGACCCTTGCATTATTTGTACGGTTGGATAGCTCTGCATTTCCCGAAGGGGATCTTTGCCAGACGCGGGCATCCAGCCGAGCTGCCTTTTCTGCCCGGGATAGGAGGGATCTTGAACGCCTTCATCAGTTGGGAGCGTCCGAGAGAGTGTGCTCGCACCCTTTTGAGGAGGATGGGGAGCGTCGATTTTGACTTTCTGTCGGAGCATTCGGTGCTGCCCTTGGAGAGGTCGACTGTGTATGATAACGAGGAGCTCCCAGACAGTCTCTACTGGAACATGGTCAGCTGCCGTCCTGGCTACTTGGTCTGGCGCAAGGGGGATGTGGTGGAGGTGGAGCAGTACTCCCCCCATCGCTTTGCTCGCCAACAGGGTTTCGATAGGAAGTTCCTGGCATGCCTCAGCAGCTGCAGGGGCGCATCAGTCCTCAGGAGGGTTACCGTCTGTGGGCTTCTTTCTATGCTCGCTTGACTGGCAGCAGTTTCTTCCCTGGGGCCAAATCTGGGTTTCGGGACGCCGCCACCCCAGAATACTGCAAGTGGGTTGAAGGGCGAGTTTCCCCTTTACTTGCGAGTTTCCCAGTCGACGTCTTGGCGAGCAGCGAGTTCAAGAATTTCTGTTTTAATCATTCTGCTGGAGTGGAGGACCGCCACCTCCGACTGGGGGTCCAAAGAGTGCAGAGGAGCTGTAGTCGTCTTTCCAGTGCTCGTCGTGTCCCTTCTTTCGTTCCGGTGCTGGATGCCGAGCTTACTAGTGCCCCTGGGGCATCTTGTTTCCCGAAGGCCGAAGTTGAGGGCGCCCCTCCTAAGAGAAGAAAAGCTTGTATTCCCCGCGGGATGGTCCCAAGGGGCCCTTGTCTGGTGGAGGATGACGAGGAGCCTGGACTTCTGAAAGACGAGGTGATTCCTCCGTCTAAGACCGCTTCGTCTGACCACACAGGTGTGGAGCTCTCTTTATTTTATTTGCCCTTTACGTTCAGGAAGTTTTATCACACTGAGCATCGTTTCTTCTTCTTGAGCAGATTCCGTTATAGTAGTAGAGCGCGGAGCGACCTCTTCAAAGGCGTCTCCCGGGCACTCGTCGACTGGCGCTGCGCAAGAAGTGCCTGGGGCATACGGGCTAGATATCCCTCCGGACGATCTGGGTCTCCTCGGACTTTGCGGGGAGAACTTCCCTAGGGGCGACATTAACCTGGACGACATCGATGTCGACGCCTTGTCTTTTGGCGAGGAGGCTGAAGTCTCGAGCGTCGATAAGCGGCATTCCCCGATGACTGTGCCCTCGTGCCCTTTGGTGGAGACGGTTGTTGCAGCGGTAGCGGCGGTTTCTCCGGTTCCGTCACCCTCGTTGGCGCAGGCGGCTCCTGTTGCGGCTGCAGTGGGAGGGAAGGTCTTGCCTACCTACTCCGAGGTACCTCGCCCGGATTTGAGGCCGAGGAGCAGAGTCTCAGAGTTCCTTCTCGCGAGCTGCCGGCAGTATATCAAGTCGACGTTGGAGCCTTTCCAAACTGCCGGCCTTGGCGCCCTCCAGGACTGGTGGTTGACGGACGGTGCGGAGTTTTGCGCGAGCCTGACAGAGTTCAAAGTTGACAGCTCTCTTTTCGTCGCTCAGATGAACCTGCTTGTGACCGATAGCGAGGCTTATCGATCCCGGCGGGCTTTGCTGGAGGGGAGCTCCCCTTCTGAGCTAGAGGCTGCTGAGGCGAGTCTAAGTCAGTCCGAGCATCAACTTGCGGAGGCTACGTCCAGCCTATCGAAGGCTCAGAGGAAGATAGAGTCTGTGCGCGCCTCACTTCGAAAGGCGGAGTCTCGTCTGGAGCGGGCCGAGGCCGCGGAGAGCGCTTTGAAGGCGAGTTACCAGAAGCAGCAGTCGGACTTGGCAATCCGCTGCGAGCTTCTGGCTGCTCGTCCCGTGGAGCTTCAGCGAGTGAAGGCGACTAGGGAGGAGCTGCTGCGCCGTCTTCAAGCTCTGGACACCTTCTTTTAGTTGTTCCTTGTTTCATTGTGGCTTTCTTTTCGGGACTTATGCAATGTACTGGCTTTTCTTCATTATCTAATAATATTGCCTCGTTTTGCCACATCCTTTTCATGGAACTTTGTTGTCTTTTTCTTTTGGTCGGACTGAACCTGAAGTAACTTCTCAGGCTGCCTACGTACCCCCCTAAGGGGGATCAAGTCGCACGTAGTTCTTTTTTTTTTTTTTTTTTGGACAAGGGGTGTGCCCTTGTTTTAGGCATAGTACCTTTTGAGGTACTTGCCGTTGATAGGGCCGAGTGTCAGCCCTTCTGGCGTGGTGAGGAGGTAGGCGCCGTTGGAGTAGACTTCCTTGACGGAATGCGGGCCATCCCACTTGGCATCAAATTTCTTCCCTCCTCGATGCGAGAGAATGATGGGGTGTTTGACCGCCAGCACCAGTTCTCCTATCTGGAATGATCGAGGACGAATCTTCTTGTTGAAGGCGCGAGAGAGCCTGGCCTGATAACACTCCAGACGCTATTGAGCTTCGAGGCGTCTTTCATCCAGTGCTTTCAATTCTGCTAGACGGAGCTGGGCGTTGTCGTCGCTGGTGAGGCCTTCCTGGACGGCTATCCTGAGTGACGGGATCTGGAGCTCGAGCGGAAGAACGGCTTCCACACCATAGACGAGGGAATACGGCGTTGCTTGCGTCGGCGTGCGGAAGGACGTCCGGTAAGCCCATAGTGCTTCGCCCATGCGTTCGTGCCAATCTTTCTTTGTTTTCGAGACAGTTTTCTCCAGCAGCTTGCACAGAGTCTTGTTGAAGGCTTCTGCTAGGCCGTTGGCCGGAGCGTTGTACATCGTCGAACAATTCTGCTTAATGTTGTACAATGCGCAGAATTGGCTGACGACAGTATTTTTGAACTGCTTCCCGTTATCTGTTACGATGTAGCGGGGGACTCCATAGCGGAAGATGATGTCATTCTGGATAAAGTTGATGACGGAGTACTTTGTAACTTCCCGCAACGGTATTGCTTCAGCCCACTTGGAGAAGTAGTCCGTTGCCGCCAAAATATAGAGATATTGCTTGGATGACTTGGGCAGAGGGCCGACGATATCGAGACCCCATCCGTCGAAGGGCCAAGATGCGATTGTTGGGTGTAAAGGCTCTGGAGGTTGACGGATGTAGTCCCCGTGCATCTGGCAAGCTTGACATCTTCTCGCGTAATCCAAGCTATCTTTGATCATGGTAGGCCAGTAGTATCCCATCCTCCTGACGCGGAAGTGAAGCTTCGGACCAGACTGGTGCGATCCACAGATTCCAGCGTGTACTTCTTCGAGCGCGGTTTCTGCTTCCTCTTTCGCGAGGCACCTCAGGAGTGTGCCGTCATAGCTTCGTCGGTACAGCTCGCCATTGAAGTGGTAGAATCTCAGAGATCTTCGACGGATGTCACTTTTGCGCTACGGATCTTCGGGGAGTTTACCATGAACGAGATACTCCATAAACGGTTACCTCCAGTCTTGTTCTTCAATCTCAAGGACATGCACCGCGTTGGTTTGAACTGGTACTTTGGGCGGACCCTCTTCTCCGGTGATCACGAATCTCCTGCAGATGGGGACGACGAGCGAACGTTCATCTGGGAACGGGAGTGTAGCCGCCAGATTTGCGAGTGCGTCAGCCTGCTGGTTGAGGTTTCGGGAAACGTGTTGGATGGAAGCAGCCTTGAGTTTTTCGAGGAGCTTCACAGCCCGAGCGTGCAACGGTACCAGGTCTTCTTTGTTGACTTCGTATGCCCCCAGAACTTGCTGGATCACGAGTTGTGAGTCGCCAAAGATCTCTAGTCCTTGAAGCCTCATTTCGTCGGCCAGCTCGAGACCGATGAGTAGGGCTTGATATTCTGCCACGTTGTTAGAACATGATTCCGAGAGCAGGAATGAGAAGGGGAGTATTTCGTTGTCCGGAGTGACGAAGATGACTCCGGCTCCCGCTATGTCTTGCCTAGCTGCGCCGTCGAAGAACATTTTCCAGGATGGGGCGACGTCGACGGAGAACACTTCTTCATCTGGGAGATCTTCTGATAACTCCCATTCTGCCGGGAGAGGGTATTCTGCGAGGAAGTCCGCGAGGGCCTGCCCTTTAACCGCTTTCTGTGGCACGAAGGTGATGTCAAATTCAAGTAGCAGCAGGGCCCACTTGGCCAGACGTCCGGAAAGCACTGGTCTCGACATGATGTATTTAAGTGGGTCAGCCTTTGAGACGAGTCTGATGGTGTGAGCGAGCATATAGTGTCGCAGCTTTTTCGTGGCGAAGATGAGCGCTAAGCAGACCTTCTCGATTGGGGAGTAATTCAGCTCTGCGCCGACGAGAGTGCGACTTAAGTAGTAGTAAGTTGTCTCCACGCCAAGTTCATTGTTCTGGGCCAGGAGTGCCCCCAAGAATTGCTCCTGGGCGGCGATGTAGAGGATGAGCGGCCTCCCTTGAACCGGTGCTGATAGGACTGGCGGCTTTAGTAGATATGCTTTGATGTTTTGGAGTGCTTCTTGGCATGCTTCATCCCATTTGAACGACGCTCCTTTCTTCATGAGGCGACTAAAAGGGTGGCACTTTCCGGCCAGGTTGGCGATGAATCTTCGGATATACGCCAAGTGCCCCTGGAGGCCTCTGAGGTCTCGCACTATCTTTGGTGCGGGCATATTGACGATAGCATCAATTTTGGATTGATCTATCTCAATGCCACGATGTCGGACGACGAAGCCGAGGAATTTGCCCGAGGAGACTCCGAACGCGCACTTGAGCGGATTCATGCGGAGTTAGTACCTTCGAAGTCGTTTGAAGATTAGCTCGAGATCTTGTAGATGTGCCGACCTCTTCTTGGATTTCACCACGAGGTCGTCGACATAACACTCCACGTTTTGATGAAGAATGTCGTCGAAGATTTTCTGCATAGCTCGCTGGTAGGTGGCTCCCGCGTTCTTCAAGCCGAACGGCATTACCTTATAGCAGTAGATTCCTTTCGGTGTGCGGAATGCCTTGAGCTCCTCGTCCTTGGGTGCCATCCGAATCTGGTTGTAGCCCGATGATCCGTCCATGAAAGTGAGCACCTCGTGACCTGTCGTCGCATCGACCATTAGCTCCGTGATTGGCAAGGGGACGTCGTCCTTTGGACATGCGTTGTTCAAGTCTCTGAAGTCCACGCACACTCGGATTTGGCCGTTCTTCTTTTTGACGGGGACGACGCTAGAGATCCATGTCGGGTACTTGACCTCTCGAATGAAGCCAGCTTCGATCAACTTGTTAACTTCGCCTTCTATTTGGGGTACCAGTTCTGGCCGGTAGCGCCTTTGTCCTTGCTTGATGGCACTGGCTCCGTGTTTGACGCTGAGCTGGTGCACTGCGACTTTTGGATCGAGGCCCAGTATCTCCTTGTAGGACCATGCGAAGACGTCTCTGTATTCTTTAAGCAGTTTGATGTATGCGGCTTCTTCCTCCGGGGTCAAGAGTGTGCTGACGAATGTAGGCCGAGGCTCCGTCTCTGTGCCCAAGTTGATTTCCTTCAAGTCATCAACGGTGGACTGCCCCCCTTCTTCGAGGACTGGCGGGGCGTCGGGCAACTCGTCGTCCGAAGTAGAAGTGTCACCGTTGCCGGGATCCGTAATGGTGATATGATGGACGGCCGCCATGGGTGGGTGGGTGGGTGTTGAGACGAAGTCCTCGATTGGCATCCCCAGACGATCGAACGCCGACTTCTTCTTTGATTGTTTGACTGGCCCGAGCCAGTCTTTACCACCTCTGGTTTGCTTCCGGAACAAGGCTTGGCATCGAGCCCGTCGTCGTCTTCTCCTGCTGTCTGGATGGCTGAGGTAGGTAGAGAGTGCATCGGAGATTGTCGATCCTTCAGCTGCTTCATCTACCATCCTCGCCTCGATGTAGTTTGAGGTGAAGGTCTTCTTTGCTGTGGTTCTGATGACCAACGGAGCTTGACTGGAGCCGATGCCTCGGCGGTTCGGGGGAATTTCTTCTCCGTTTTGAAACAGCCGAGCTTGAGTTCTCGTCATCCCATGTGGAGTTGCTGCCGGTGGGAGTGTGCCCATGGCGCTTTCCTTATTGTAGCCGGTTCTGAACAGCAACTGGGCAGCATTTTGCCTCCAACTCCCTTCTGGCTTGAATCCGAGTTGCTCGAGGTCTGCCGATTCGACGGGTCTACTTGGGTTCGGAGCTTGCGTCAGACTAGGTAGTGGCACCGTTATTTCTTGCAGAGTGATGACATTGGCCTGAGATAACGACGGGGCCAGCTTCCTCGTCGGAGTAGAAGGCGATCGCTCGGATTTACGAAGCCACTGAGGCGCGAGACGCAGGACTGGCGTTGCTTGGGCGGGCAACGGGGTACGTTGCACGGCTCTTGACTTGGCATTGATGCGCATCTTTTGCCTAGATTTCGGCGCTTCTTGGAACTGGAGTTTTGCCTCGTCAGAGGGTGGCACCGGATTTGCGGGAAGAGGAGCCTCGTCCTTCTTTACTTCTTCAATCTTTTGGGTTCGAGGGGCTTTAGCTGGTAGAACTTCCGCGACCAGGCTCTTTGCTTGGTAGAACTTAGCGTCGGCCAGGTGTGCCTCGGTCTCGTTGAATGACTTGTCGTCCGCAACTATGCACCTCTCCACGCCTTCTTCGTAGTACTTGAGGCACTGGTGCCAGGTGGATACCACGATGCCGTTCTCGTGCAGCCATGGTCTTCCTAATAGGAGACGATATGATGTCTGGCAGTCAATGATGTGGAAGAGGACCGTTGTATCCAGCGGGCCGATGGAAAGCTTCAAACGAATGATTCCGACGGTGGACTGTCCGCCCTGGTTGAAGCCTTGAATGACCAACTGACTTGGCGAGAGCTGGTCGTCGGTGATGCCGAGTTGCCGCATCGTCTGGATAGACATGATGTTGACAGTGGAGCCACAGTTCAACAAGATTCGGTTCACTGGCTTCTCCTTGATGTATCCCGAGACGTAAAGAGGCCGGTTATGCAGCCGCGTTCCGAGTTGCAGGTCCTCATCCGAAAAGATTATCGTTGCATCACACGAGGCCACAACTTTGCACCTTTGATCGTCCTTCCTCTTCCTTTTGTAGCTATCCGGATCGGCCAAGGCCGCAGCCATTGCCAGGCGAGCCTTCTTCGGGAGATGTAAAGCTTCTACGAGCGGCATGTGCAAGATTGCTTCGTCGTGAGACGCGGTGCCCCCTTCGTCGGAATCGTCTCCTCGATCTGTGGAGTCGCCTTCTCCAGAAGTTTCGCTCTCGTTCTTTCCTTCCGATGCCTCATGGACTTCGACCATGCAACAAGACACCTTGATGTGTTGGTCCGCTGGGAGGAAGTGATCCGGGAAGAACTCTTGCAAAGTTGTCGGCTCTGGAAGACTCTGCTGAAGGATATCGTTTTGGCTTGCTGGCGGCACTTTGAACGCCTTCCTCCCCGGAGTCTTGTTTTTCTTCTTGTAGGTCTTCCGCTTGGTGAATCCCCTCATCACACGGTCTTGTTTGAGCTTCTTTTCTTGCCATGGCTTTCGCCGCCGTGGTAGCATGACCCATGCTTCTTCGTCGGTGGATTCCTTTTCGCTAGGATGACGGTTGACAGCAGCAACTGGTTCCCTCGAAGGTACTTGTTCTTCTGGAGGCTCTACTGGCTCGTCTTCCGATTCCCAACCGGTGGGCTTGATTTCGTCGATTGAAATGGACGGAGGCCTTGAGTAGAGGACGTAGTAGTCAAATTTTCCCGAGGGCTGGCCCAGCAGGCCGACTTCTGGATCTCCCTGCTCGTATCTTTTCTGGAGAGCGTATTGGGACGTAGCTTGACTGGAAGGGACTTGCTCTTCTCGAGGCTCTACTGGCACGTCTTCCGATTCCCAGCCGGTGGGCTTGATTTCGTCGATTGAAACGGACGGAGGCCTTGAGTAGAGGACGTAATAGTCGAACTTCCCCGAAGGCTGGCCCAGCAGACCGACTTCTGGATCTCCCTACTCGTATCTTTTCTGGAGAGCGTATTGGGACGTAGCTTGACTGGAAGGGACTTGCCCTTCTCGAGGCTCTACTGGCACGTTTTCCGATTCCCAACCGGTGGGCTTGATTTCGTCGATCGAAACGGACGGAGGCCTTGAGTAGAGGACGTAATAGTCAAACTTTCCCGAAGGCTGGCCCAGCAGACCGACTTCTGGATCTTCTTGCTCGTATCTCCTTTGGAGTGTTCGTTGGGATGCAGCATTGCTTGGAAGAGGTGCTGGCGTGAGCAATGGTTGCCCCCAGGGCAGCGGTGTTTCTTCCTCGGAGAACGCAGGAGTACGTTGACGTCGCTTTGAGACTTTTAGCTGGGAAGTTGACTTAGCGATTAGCGCTTGACGGTTGATGCGCAATTTGGGCATGCTTCGCCGAGCAGCAACGAGCACTGGCGAGAAGGAGCCGAAGGTGATGGACGTCATGTTGGCCGTAGCAACTTCTCCAGAGTCGATCTCTATCTTCCCTTGCTTTGCGAGCGCCATGATTCTTTCCTTGAAGATGAAGCATCTTTCAATGGGATGACTTACCACCCGGTGGTATTTGCAGAAGAGTGGGTCGTCGACGCGATGCATCTGCTCGGGCCTCTTCGAAGGAGGGAGCTCTATCATCTTCTTTTGCAGCAGTTGGTCGAACATGGAGGAGACTTCCGAGTCTGGGAAAGGGTACTCCTTGGCTTCGAGCTCCTCGAGAGTCATCCTTTGTCTTGGCGGTGGAGGCGGCGGTATGGCGGCTCCCTTCCTTTGATCTGACTTGCCACCGATCTTGAGCGGCTTGGAGGTTGAAGCTATGTCAGCCACATTGACTTGCTTTGGTTTCGGTGCCGGTGGCTTGTCCTTCATCTCTATCTTCAAGAAGTCCTTGTTCTTTGAGTCCCCGCGGTTTGCTAGGCTGAGTTCCATGTCATGAGCCCGAGTTGCGAGTTCTTCGAAAGACCGAGGCTTGATACCTTTGAGGATGTAGAGCAGACCCCAGTGCATGCCTTCGGTGCACATCTCGATGGCCGAGTCTTCAGACAAGCGGTCTCGTGAATTCAGCGCGAGGTTCCTCCACCTGTCGATGTAGTCGATCACTGGCTCATCTTTTCTTTGTTTGACGGTGGTGAGTTCGGTCATGCTGACGGTTCGTCTGGTGCTGTAGAAGCGATTGAGGAACTCCCTCTCCATCTGATCCCAGCTGTCGATGGTCCCTGCAGGAAGATCAATGTACCAGTCGAACGCGTTACCTTTGAGGGTGCGAACGAATTGCTTCACCATCTCGTCGCCATATGTACCGGCATTATTGCAGGTCTCGATGAAGTGGGTGACGTGCTGTCTTGGATTTCCCTTTCCGTCGAAGTGCTGGAACTTCGGTGGCTGGAATCCGACTGGGAAGCGTAGCTGCTGGATCCTCGTGGTGTAGGGCTTCGAGTATGCTGTCGTGATCGGAGGAAGGCTACTGCCGTGGGAACGCATCATGTCGGCTATCAACGCTTGGACTTGCTGAGCATTCATCGTTGCCGTTGCCGGAGGTAGTGTGGCCACCGAGGCTGGCGTCAGGGAGACGACTTCCACTGGGACGGGAGCCGAGGAGAGCGCTGGAGTAACTGCTTGAATCGTCGGAACAACCTCTGCAGAAGCGGGAGTCGAAGACGGAACTGGAGCGGCTACTGGAGAAGCGACGGGTTGGCCGACTGCTGCAGCGTCCT
This sequence comes from Chamaelirium japonicum, assembly GCA_947650365.1. Taxonomy (NCBI): domain Eukaryota; kingdom Viridiplantae; phylum Streptophyta; class Magnoliopsida; order Liliales; family Melanthiaceae; genus Chamaelirium; species Chamaelirium japonicum. The sequence continues at coordinate 31,413,862 of OX393552.1, forward strand.
TCGCGCTTAGCTTTTGGAGCAGAGTGTTGATGTGACGATCCTTCTCCTCCATCAGCCGAGTAATCTGCGCCATGTGCTCGTTCATCTGCATGACTTGGAGCTGAAGAGCGGACGGAGGATGGTGACGGAGAATGTCTCGGTGTTGCATGTTCGTATCCTCGCCGTCATCATAAGAGATGTAATTACGCCGACTTGCTGCTGGCTGATGATTGATGTTTGCCCCCTGCAGAGGAGATGCAACGTCTGCTGGAGAACCCGAACGGGTTCGGGGTTGGGGCTGGTCCTCCCCAAACTTCTGGACATGGACTCCAGGATCGAGGCTCGTTTCTTCATGCACCAGGGCCTCGTCGGCGCTTTGGCGAGCATCTTCGGTAGTAGCTTCCGGCACAAAGATGTCCGCAAGAGTCCGAGTACGCCGAGTGTAGACGCGCACCATTGGAGGAGCATCACCCTCCGGATTTACTGGATCACTGTGTCGGAGTAGAGGGGACTCGGCGATTGGTGAGAGGCTTGGAGCAAACGCATCGTTGTTTGTTCCGGCCATCGCGAACTTCAAGCAGCTTCTTCAACCGTACGGATGAAAGGAGAAGAGGTCCCACCGGGCGTGCCAGAAATCTGTGGACGCGGAAAAAAAGCGCGGGTCGTCTTTATTGCGAATCACACGAGATTACAAGTGTGGCCGGGACCCGGGTGGCTCGGGTGTAGCGAGTCCGGGTTGCGGTGAGTTTTGATCAGGGGATTGTGGGAAAGATCTTCTGGGGGATCCCTTTGATCCGCGTCTCCACGTGGTGTTCGTGCGAGAGCGCTGAAGGGGCTGCCCAGGACAGGGGTCTTTACAGGGAGAGGGTTTTGGAGAGGCTAAGGAATGTCCACCGTTGCTTTGTCCCTTTCGTGCTTCGCGCTTTCTCGGCTAGGTGGTTTTCGGCTTCGTTCCTCGGTCTTCGTGTCTTCCTCGTTCCTTGCTTGACCTTGGTGTCCTTGATCGTCGGTTCGCGGCGTCGATCGAGCTTTTGGCGTTGGCTTTGGCTTTGGCTTGGCTCCGGTGTGGCTCTGGCTTTTGCTTTGCTTTGGCGCTTGCACTTGGACGTAGCTGGGAGAGACTTGCGATGCTTTCGTTCTTCCGGACTTCGCGTCGTATCGGCTAGAACGTGCGGTGCTTTTGCTCGTGTCCGACGTAGTCGCTTGGCTTTGGCACTTGCGTTGCTTTGGCGCGGGCTTTACTGGGGCTTTGCTTTGGCTTCTTGCGTTGGCTTTAGCTTCAGTGTCAACTCGATCTTCTTCTTCGAACGACGTGGGCTACTTCTTCGGTGCTTCGACGGTTTGCGTGTCGACTGGACTTCTCTTCTTCTCCGGGCTTCTTTGGCGTGATCGGAGTCGAAGAATGCTTTCGAAGATGGTGGGGGTAGCACCGATCTCCGTGCGACGGTTGTGGCGTCGGCTTTTGTTTGATGAAGACGACGAGGGTAGCGACGTTCTCCGTGCGACGGTTGTAGCGTCGGCTTTTGTTGGTGAAGACGATGGGGTAGCGACGCTTCAGACGATCTGCTCCAGGCTTTCTTCTTCGTGGATGGGGCAGGCGTTTGTCGAAGACGACGGGGTGATGACGCTTCACTTCTCTCCTCCGGGCTTTGGGGCTTGATCGGGATCGAGGATTTGTTGGAGACGACGGGGTAGTGCCGCTCCTTTTCTTCTCCGGGCTTTTGGGCTTGATCGGAGTCGAAGGCTTGTTGGAGACGACGGGATAGTGCCGCTCCTCTTCTTCTCCGGGCTTTTGGGCTTGATCAGAGTCGAAGGCTTGTTGGAGACGACGGGGTAGTGCCGCTCCTCTTCTTCTCCGGCCTTTGCTTCTGGCGTCTTCGGAGTCGAAGGGTTCTTCTTCTCTGAGCTTTCTTCTTCGTGCACGGAGTCGAAGGGATGATCTTCGTGTGCAAGGGTCTTCACGTTGATGAGGACTTTCAGTAAGCCGATCCCTCGGGACAGGCTTGACTGTGCCTCGTGAAGCCTTGGGTCGATGAAGAAGCGTCTCCTCTTCTGCAGAGCTCCGGCGTTTCGTCTTCAATTTTCGACCTCGACCTTGGTGACGGTTATGGTGTCGGCATCTTCTCCGGGCTTTTGGGCTTGATCGGAGTCAAAGGCCTTGTTGACGACGACGGGTGTAGCGCCGCTTCTCTTCTTCTCCGGGCTTTTGGGCTTGATCGGAGTCGAAGGCTTTGTTGAAGGTGACGGGTGTAGCGCCGCTTCTCTTCTTCTCCGGGCTTTTGGGCTTGATCGGAGTCGAAGGCTTGTTGGAGACGACGGGGTAGTGCCGCTCCTCTTCTTCTCCGGGCTTTTGGGCTTGATCGGAGTCGAAGGCTTGTTGGAGACGACGGGGTAGTGCCGCTCCTCTTCTTCTCCGAGCTTTTGGGCTTGATCGGAGTCGAAGGCTTGTTGGAGACGACGGGGTAGTGCCGCTCCTGTTCTTCTCCGGGCTTTTGGGCTTGATCGGAGTCGAAGGCTTGTTGGAGACGACGGGGTAGTGCCGCTCCTCTTCTTCTCCGGGCTTTTGGGCTTGATCGGAGTCGAAGGCTTGTTGGAGACGACGGGGTAGTGCCGCTCCTCTTCTTCTCCGGGCTTTTGGGCTTGATCGGAGTCGAAGGCTTGTTGGAGACGACGGGGTAGTGCCGCTCCTCTTCTTCTCCGGGCTTTGCTTCTGGCGTCTTCGGAGTCGAAGGGTTCTTCTTCTCCGAGCTTTCTTCTTCGTGCACGGAGTCGAAGTCTTGATCTTCGTGTGCAAGGGTCTTCACATCGATGAGAGCTTTCGGTAAGCCGATCCCTCGGGACAGGCTTGACCGTGCCTCGTGAAGCCTTGGGTCGATGAAGAAGCGTCTCCTCTTCTGCAGAGCTCCCGCACTTCGTATTCAATCTTCGACCTCTTCTTCATTCCCCCACCCCCTCTATTTATAGGCAAAGGGGTGGGGAGAGAGATATGGGAACTTTTTAATTTCAAATCCCTTTTGTATCTCTTTCATAATTATCCTGGATTTATTCATCCATTGATGAGGGGAATAACGTTTATTTATTTTCCTTTTCTGGCGAGGCAATTATGGCTGGATTTCGCACACGAAATCGATGGCGATCGGGCGCTTCGTCTTGTGCGTCGGATTGAGGGATCGGCGCAGATCCGCGTGTCTGCAGACATCATACGCAACCTCCCCCCGCGCATGGTGGTATTTCCTTCCTTTTCTTTCTTTTCTTCCCTTTCTTTTCTTTCCTTTTTCTTTTCTTTCTTTTCTTTTCTTTCCTTTTCTTCTCTTTCCTTGCAGGACCGGCCGGCCCCTCCATGGGGTTCGGGTCCCAACAGGGCCGGCCCCCATGGGGTTCGGGTCCTAGTAGGGGCCGGCCCCATGGGGTTCGGACCCTAGTAGGGGCCGGCCCCTCTTGAAGTGGGGTCCGCTCCTCTCTTGCTAGGCGCGAGTCGGGTCCGAGTCGTTGGGTTTGCATCCACGTCGGCACGCGTTAGTCGGGTCCGGGTCCGAGCGCGTCGGGTTTGCGTCCACGTCGGCACACGTAAGTCGGGTCCGGGTCCGATGAAATTCGTGTGTCTACAATATTATAGTATCAGATTGCGGGTAGACATGACCAGACATGACCCGTTGATGTTTAAACGGTTCTTCCCGGGTCTACTGCACGTGTCGAGACCCTATATCCGGACCCGGCCCGTTTACTAAACGGGTCTATTGTGTCGACTCGTTTACGACCCAAACCCGTTTAATGCAGACCCAGACCCGCTAACTTTGTGTCGGATCTGTCGTGTCGGGTCCAGAATTACCAACCCTAGTTCAAATACCCAAACCTAACCCAAGCAATTTAGGGTGGGTTAGGTAGGTTCTTGGTATTACCTGACCCAAATTGCATCCCTAACTGCACCCACTCTAGATGACAGCGCCGCTTCGATGCGAGCTCGGATCTCCTCCGGTCGGTCGACCCCGGTCGGTGGGCCCGACGCGCATCACATCCGCATGCAGTGATTGCCTGCCATCGTGCGGCTGTGATGCGCACGGGCCGACCGACTGGAGAAGATCTGAACTCCTCCGATGCACATCCCCCTGAAAAACAACGGTTACAAACGCTGGAGCCCACACTTGCAAGCGGGCCCCCCGGGCCCCCCATTCCAACACTCACGTAGTCACGTGGGTCCAAAATCTCGGTGATAGACGGCAGGTGACACCGGACTGGAGAAAAAAAAAACCCGCGGGCCCCACTCCACCCCACGGCTGTAGCCTGTAGGCAGCAAACCTCGCGGGCCCCACTCCAGCCCCACGGCTGTGAGACTCCTCGCCGCATCCATCCAGCGAATCCAGACGCCAAACCCGTCAACCCCGCGGCCCCACTTCTGAAAATGACCAAAAGGGCCTCGAGATGGACCGAACGAGAGAGAGCGGGATGCTCCAACTTCTTTAAGGGGGTCGGAACAAAATCCGCCCAAACCTGTGTGCCCGCCTCCGAATCAGCGTGGGTCCCACGACCGCTGGCGCTGAGCGGTGACGGACATTCACCTGTCGGGTTGCCTGCCATCGGACGGCTCAGATGGGGGGATCAGTTATCAGGAATAATGGCAAATTCTTGTAATTTAGGGAAACCCAGAGGGCATCTTAATAGGCCCGCAGTGCGATCGTGGACCCCATGCGACGCAAATCGTGGAGAGGGCCGCTGGTTGGATCCCGCCGGCCTCGGATTCCAACCCATCACAGGGCCCGGACAGGCTGTACCCCAGCTGTACCCAAAGCACGCTATAGGGCCCCTGCCAAATAAAAAAAACAAGGGCGTTCCCGACCCACCACCTCGTCGTACACCACAACCGTAGCACACAAGACCCAAACCACTGCTTACCAACACGGCTCGGGCACGATCACATGCTAGGTCAAGCTACAGTGTTCTGGCAAGTTTGCTTTGGGATGCTAAGCCTAATCAATTTCATCCCGCCTCCGTACAGCTAGGGCCTGGGCTTTTCCAGACCTGCTCCCCTCCTCCAACATAAAGAAGCCCTAGAGAGAGAAGGTATAGAGAGAGTGGGAACTGCTTTAAATTGGCCCTCACTAAAATTATTCAAATATTAAAGAGAGAGAGAAGAGAGAGAGAGAGTAGTGTTGCTGGTTGGCGTACGTGTGGATCGGGTACAGGACCCAGCTCATTTCGCACGCTTCCCCATGGAACCCGCCCACTCCCCAGCTAATCTCCAGCCAGCCTGGGTCTCCGCCTCCCCCCCGCTTAAATCGCGCCCACACTCCACACCCACATTCCCTCACCATTGAGTGAGATTCCTTTCGCCCTCTCCAACAGAAACCCTAAGACTGAGAGAGGGAGCGGGAGGGGGAGGCGGCGGAGATGGACCCGTGTCCGTTCGTGAGGGTCCTCGTCGGGAACCTGGCGCTGAGGATCCCGGTGGCGTCGCGGCCGTCGCGGGCCGGCGTGCACCCGTCCACTACCCCGTGCTTCTGCAAGATCCGCCTCAACAAGTTCCCCTGCCAGACGGCGGTCGTCCCCCTCGTCCCGCAGGACGCCGCCTCCGACCAGCCGCCGCAGGCACTCGCACACGCAGCCGGATTCCACCTCAGCCGCGCCGACCTCGAGCGCCTGGCCGGCAAGTCCCTCTTCGCGGGCGGGTGCACCGTCAAGGTGTCGATCTACACTGGACGGCGGGGGTCCACCTGCGGGGTCAACTCCGGCCGGCTCCTCGGCAAGGTCACGGTGCCGCTCGACCTCAAAAGCACGGAGGGGCGGCCCTGCGTCTTCCATAGCGGGTGGATCTCCATCGGGAAGGAGTCCAAGGGCTCGTCGGCGCAGCTTCACCTCACTGTCCGCTCGGAGCCCGATCCCCGGTTCGTGTTCGAGTTCGACGGGGAGCCGGAGTGCAGCCCCCAGGTCTTCCAGGTCCAGGGGAACAGGCGCCAGCCGGTCTTCACTTGCAAGTTCAGCTGCCGCAACGCCGGCGACCGCAACAACATCAGATCGAGGTTCGCTCACTGCTTCGCTTCCTCCCATCTTTCTTAATCTATGGAGAAATCAGTCGGTTTTCCTTAAAATTTTTTGCCTTTTTCAAGAAAGCGTCTGTTCTTTGATCGGAAAATCTTTGATGCAGAGCAATGTATGTTATGTTTAGATTGATGTGGATTTTGTTCGTGGCATTGATCTTTCTCTGCTCTATGAAACATCAGATCGTTGTCTTCGGAGTCGATCAGTACAAGGAGTTGGCTGTCCGCCTTCGGATCGGAGCGGGAGCGGCCGGGGAGGGAGCGCAAGGGCTGGTCCGTCACTGTCCATGATCTCTCCGGCTCGCCTGTGGCCCTAGCCTCCATGGTGACCCCCTTCGTGGCCTCCCCCGGCACGGACCGTGTCAGCCGGTCGAACCCGGGCGCCTGGCTTGTGCTCCGCCCGGGTGATGGGACCTGGAAGCCCTGGGGCCGTCTGGAGGCCTGGCGGGAGCGCGGCGGGAGCAGCGACGGCCTCGGCTACCGGTTCGAGGTACTGCCGGACACCCACATGTGCTCCGGCATCTCGCTCGCGGAGTCGACGCTCAGCACCGGGAAGGGCGGCAAGTTCACCATCGATCTCTCGGGCACCGCCGCCGGCGGGCGATCGCCCGCGAGCGGCAGCCCGAGGGGCAGCGGGGACTTCGGGTACGGGCTGTGGCCGTTCGCGAACTACCGGGGCTTCGTGATGTCGTCGACGGTGGAGGGGGAGGGAAGGTGCAGCCGGCCGACGGTGGAGGTCGGGGTGCAGCACGTGGGGTGCACGGAGGACGCGGCGGCGTACGTGGCGCTCGCGGCCGCAATCGATCTGAGCATGGACGCCTGCCGCCTCTTCTCGCACCGGCTCCGGAGGGAGCTGTCCCAGCTGCAGGACTGCTATGGGTGATTTTTTGGGTGCATTTCCAGGTGTCGTTAGAGGCCGTACTAACTTAGGATGCGGTAGTTGTAAGGGGGTGGGGACTGGGGAGAAGATGCGTTGCTGTTTTTTTTTTTTTTTTCTTTTCTTTCTTGCAACTGTACAGTTGAAGAGGCCTTTGTTTGTTTCCGGGGTGGGTAGAATCGGTTGATTCGTCCGGTGATTGGATTCTTAGACTGACCGTTTGACTAGTCTTCTAGGTTTTTTTGAACTAGAAGTCTTTGATTATCTAGGGTTCAGTAAAGTTTGCAGCGTGTGTGTTTGGGTGATGAAGGGCTGTGATGTGTTTGTGTGTGATGGATTTACTTTGTGTGCGTGTGAGAGTGGTGTTTTTAGTAATAATTCAGTGGATTTGATGGCTTTTTTCTTCTAAATTTTTATTTAAATTGAGTGGTGGATTACTGGACATGACATCAACGGCCAGGATTCGCAGGCGCAACCAGTCAACGACGGTTATGATGTACGGATCGTTATCTCGCAGCTGTAAAGGGGGGGGGGTATTGATTGGTGGGGCCCAGTGGGCACATGGGCGTGGTTGGTGCTCTCTGTTCTCCTACTAATGAGCAGGGCTTCTGATGGTGAAGCTTTTGGGCTGCAACGGAATCGGGCTTGTCCTGATGCGTCTTCTTTGTTTGTTGAGAAGGGGCTGCAGGCAATAAAGATGGGGGGTGGGGTGGGGTCAGAGTTGGTGAGATTGGTGGATGATAGCTGTTGCCTGTCCTTTTATGTATTTATTTAATATTTTTTTTAAAAAAAAATTAAAATTGCGTAGAAATCTGGGTTGTAGATGCTCCCACCATCAGCATCCGATGTATTATTATGCGGTACAACCCAGAGTACCGGTTAGCTACAGAATGTTGGAGGACGATAGCTCTATGCGGCTGGGTCCATCTATTTTGCTAGGGGGTTCGGATCACGTGAGGTCATCAGAAAAGAAGAAAGTATCCAGTGGGTGTGGGGCCTATACGTGAATGGCAACGTCCCGTTGATGACGTGGTGGATGGCCCACTTACAGTCCCCCCATCCAAGTTGCTGTCATTTGAATCGGAGGGTAGTGGCAGCACAGGTGGGCCCCGCATGCATCGGATAGCTGTGAGTGAGGCAGCCACCATGTCAGCATATTCGACGTAAGCATATACACCGGTTCAATTGGATAATTCCTACAATTTAAAGAGGGTAAATGCTAGATAGCCAACAACCAACTAGTTTACCGACTTTTCGTATGAAAATGACACCAAATAGTTTCATTTAGTCTAAGGTCCCTGACTTTTATAATATATCTAAAACTATTTTTTTTTTTTCCCCCCTCCCGAGGAGTGCTGTAGCAGAGGCAACGGGGTTGTCGGTGAGCAGTTCCGGTGATAGTGGTGTTCGGCTGTGGTGGCTGTCCAGCAAACAACTTCGGCGAGTAGATCTCATATCTAGGGTTCATCTCATGGTCTGTAGATTTCAGGATTAGATTTGGTTTGGTTCGACGGTGACGACGAGCAGCTATTGCGGCGTGTTTGGTGGTTCGGTGGTGGTTCACTGGTTCGGTGGCATACCATATTTTTTTTGTAATGCTGTGGAGGATAATTTTGTCCACAGTATTTTAAAATCCTTTGGCTTAAAAACATGTCTTTAAAAGGAGTTTTCACCAACTCCCCCAAACTATTCCCAAATCATAAGCTGCCAGCTCTGAGCATCACGTGAAGTTGGCTATATAGCATTACTCTTTAAAGATAGGTGAAAACCACGGCAGTTCTTATTTGGGGCTGTGTGCCATGTATCCATAGGGATTGGGTGCAATTAATTTACTCTGTTTGCTTTGAAGTAAGTCGATCCTGATCAAATTCAACCATTGGACTATCACCTTCAGTCGTCGGACCACCACCGGATCATCGATGGACCGTCTCCTCTGGTTATTCAGATGCCGCCGCCTCTAGTCATCGGACCATCGCCTCCGAGTTAAATACAAGATCTAATTAGTTGTTCCTGATCCAAATGCAACCATCGGACCACTGTCGTTGGTTGTCGTACCACAAGCGGATCACCATCGTCGGACCACCGATGGATTGTCTTCCCCGGTCATTGGGATGCCGCTTATTGCCATCAGACTACCGAAGGACCACCGTCCACCTCCAAACCAGCGCCTCCGATCACTGGACCATCGCCTTCGACCACTGCCAAGCCATTGGCTCCAGGGGCCTAGCCAGGAATTTATTTTGGGCTGGGCTGAACCTAAACTAATTTTTCTACAATGAAAAATTTTATTATATACAACAAAGAAATACTCATCATAATTTTTTAATCGAACATCGAGGATACAAGAAAACTTTATTAATATAAAAAAAACACATAAAGCAGACCATAAACTAAAAAAAAAAACAACGCAATAAATAAACATGTAATGCAAATATAATAATACATTACTGAAGTTGTGCCCTGCGATGCTTCAGAGAGTAGAATTCATCAATTATCGAATCTGAATCAATATTTTCGGCAAGTTCTCTTTCAATGCAGACAATCATGCAATCTGCAAGAAACTCATCCTCCATCTTGTTGCGAAGTATTGTTTTAACAAGTTTCATAGCTGAAAAAGCTCGTTCTGTCGTTGCCGTAGAAACATGTAAAGTCAACACAAGACGAACCAATCTATCAATCAAGAAGTAAATTTCTGACTTTCTTGTTTCAACCAATCTTCGACATAATTCAGAAAGAGAAGACATATTCTGAAACTTCGAATGACAAGGTACATCAAACTCATAATGCTCCAACTGATTTCTCAAAGTATTTATCTCAATTTGATTGAAATCTTGAGGATAAAATTTCTTGGCAAGACTGCAAATACTTTCAATATTAAATGATTTGAACTCATCACTAGGATCCAAAGCCGAGCTAAGAATAAAAAGTTCCATTGATCGATCTGTGAATCTATTATCTAACTCCATCAACTGAAAATCTATCGCAGCATTAAATATATCAATGTGGAAGTGATGCTCAACTGTAATATAGTCATGTTGCTGACAAGAACGACGTGTACCCTCCATATAACGAGCACTCATATCAGGCATATCAATAGCATTCTTTTCACAAAATGATGTCACGTTTCCAATAAAAGTATCCCAATCATCTTGCCTCAACTTCTGAAGAAGTTTTTTGTAGTTGAGACTAAATTCAAAGCATTTAAGATGTCTTGAGATTTATGTTGCAATGCTTGGCAAAGTACATCAGTAATTCCCATAACTTTATTGAGCAAATGCAATATAAACACAAACTCAAAAGATCTCATCGCTTTATAAGCGCCCATAGCTTCCCCATGTATATTGTTATTGAGTCCATTCTTAGTCATGTTTGACAATATTGAAGTAGTATCTAAGGGGGTTTTTGTTGGTTCGGTGTGATCGGTTTTCTGTTCGGTTTCGGTTTGAATCCTTTCTCCTACGCCGGGGTGCACTGTTAAGTGTTAACTAAAAAGATCTATAGACCTTGGTAGCATTTGACAAGAACAAATCAAATAGAGAGATTATCCGTAGAGCGCGACCATGCACCAGCTGGCCATATGACAGGACATGAGCAATGTTATTCAGCCATCCAGTTTTCCATCCTGATCAGGCCAGCCTGACGCGGCACCTGATCGCAGGCGCCTGAGATGGCCCGATCCGGATGGGAAGCAGGATGGGTGAGAAGCATTTTCCACGAGAAAATTATACATATTTTTTGCTACAAATCATCAATTATTCCACCTTTTCCTCTGTATCTCATCTCCGATCACAAGATCCGAACAAATCATAGTATCCTACAACCAATCCATCCAACACTAAAAAAAAAAGCACAAAAATAGGAGGCAATTTCGTATCTAAGTGATCTACAATATTTCATTTCCCCCATTTATACAAAAATGGGGGAAATGCGGGTCCGATCTCAGCCGCTGGCCCGCTAGGGTTTTCACTTTTCTGGGCCTCTGGCTGTGGGGTGCGGCGCTCGGGCGCTCGGGTCACCTCACCGGGGTACTGGGGTAAGTGGGTAACGGGGTAGGGGTTATATTATATAAGTCGGGTCGGGTTTTTCGGTTTCGGTTCGGTGTTCTGTACCCGGGATCCGAAATCGAAACCGATTTAATCGGTTTAGTCGGTTCGGTTCCGTTTTGGTTCGGTTTGATATTCGGGTCGGTTTTTTCGGTTAAATTTTGATCGGTTTTTGTTCGGGTCGGTTTTTGCACAGCCCTAGCCGGAACAGTGGACCATCAGATTGTATTAGAAATACTAATTGACGGTAATAACCTCTTTTGGAAGAGGATTAGGGGGAAGAGCTGTTTCACATACCAAACGCCCCAAAAAAAATCAATCTGGCTATTTCTATTCCGACCGGAACGGTGGACCATCAGATTGTATTAGAATTTAGAAATAGTAATTAAAGGTAATAACCTCCAAGTTTAAGGAGAAGAGTTGTTATGTTGTTCCACATACCAAACGCCCCTCAATGCCCTCATGTTTCCTAAAAATCCGGCATGAACCCATGATTTAGAGCAAAGAAAAAAAAATTCAAATTTCTGAAACTGTTTCAGAATTCAGACTTTCAGGTTTTGATGCAAAACCAGGACGAGGAGGAGGAGGAGAAGAAGAAACAAACGCCCGTTACGCCCCTCAATGCCCTCATCCTCATGAATCCCAAAATTCCGGCATGAATCCATGATTTAGGCAAAGAAAAAAAAATTTCAAAAATTCCCAAACTGTTTCAGTCTTTCAGAATTCAGATTTTCTGATTTTCAGTTTTAGGTTTTGATCCAAAACCAGGAGGAGGAGGGGGGGGGGGGGGGGGGGGGGGGGGGGGAGCAGGAGGAGGAGGAGGAGAAGAAGAAGAAGAAGAAGAAGAAGAAGAAGAAGAAGACTCACCCGACGGGCCGAGGGCCGACGACGTGCTGCACTGCCGGAGCCGCTGCTTGCTCTTCTCCCGGACCCAAAGAAAGAAAGTCCGGACGGAAGTCACGGAACCGAACGGAGATTCTTTTAAAACCCTCGTGAGAGTTGGGTGGGCTGGACGGCTGGGCTGGGCTGGGCTGGGCCGGGCCGACTATTACTATGATTGGATTTTTAGTAATTCTCGGCCGGGCTGTAGCCCGGCCGAGCCCACTCTTAGATCCGCCCCTGATTGGCTCCGGTCACAAAACCACGACTAATAATTATTTTTTTAATTTTAATAAAATTTTCAATACTTAGCTCAAATCTTATTTCAAACCAAATAAAATGAGGTATTTATATAATAAAGTATTCTCATAGTTTCAGTAATCCAGGTGAGGTGTCCACATGGATAGATCGCGTTGAGTGGGGCATCAACGGCATCAGCATATGCACCACTTACCTCAACTTCGATCAGGTAATGGGTGACGGTTAAAACGTTTGGGTTGAGGGCACAATCTTGATGAGCTGTTTTACAGAAATTTTTCAAAATCGGAACAAAAAATATTAATATTTTAATAAACGGAACAAAGGTTTTGAAACAGAAAAAAACGGAATAGTACGGCGTACGCCATCTCAAATGGCGTAAAACATTTACGCCATTTGAGATGGCGTAAAAATGAAGCGGTGAATTTACGCCATCTCAAATGGCGTAAAGCCTTTGAGTAAATAAAGAATGATTATTTTGACTCTACCCTCCAAATTTTGCCTTGAATTAGACTTTACCCCCCATATTTTCATTAATTAGACTTTACTCCCCAAAACTAACTTTCCATCAACTCACCATCTAAGAGAAAGGGTGAGCTGACGGAAAAGAAATAAAGTTTTGGGGGGTGAGCTGACGGAGCAGTTAGTTTTGGGGGGGTAAAGTCTAATTAATGAAAATGTGGGGGGTAAAGTCTAATTCAAGAGAAAATTTGGGGGGTAAAGTCAAAATAGCTCTTTTATTTACTCAAAGGCTTTACGCCATCTCAAATGGCGTAAAGCCTCCCCCACATTTTCATTAATTAGATTTTACCCCCCAAAACTAACTTTTCGTCAACTCACCATCTAAGAGAAAGGGGTGAGCTGACGGAAAAGAAATAAAGTTTTGGGGGGTGCGCTGATGGAGCTGTTAGTTTTGGGGGGTAAAGTCTAATTACTGAAATATGGGGTGTAAAGTCTTCTTAAAATAAGGATATTTTTGGTATTTAAAATCATCGCTTTATTTTTACGCCATCTCAAATGGCGTAAATGCTTTACGCCATTTGAGATGGCGTATTATTCCGTTTTTTCTTATTTTAAAACTTTTGTTCCGTTTATTAAAATATTAATATTTTTTGTTCTGTTTCTGAAAAATTTCTGGCTGTTTTATTAGAGATGAGATTCCTGCAGCTGTTTAACCGTCTTCCTCCACATGGATGTATCTGCAAATAGCATTGGAACCCTGGTTGGCCCAAGCCCATGCCGATTTGGCAGAGGGTAGGGGAGTTCATGGTTCGGATTGGTTCGGTTTTTTTGATAAATTTGGAACAGAACCCATGTTGATCGGTTCACTAGAAAATGGAACCGAACCAAACAATTCCTTGGTAAAAACAGAACCAAACCAAATCGAAAAAGTTCGTTTTGGTTCAGATCGGTTCGGCGGGTCTTTCAAATCGCTCGATAGCCTCAAAGATCACCTTCTTGACTCTTTTCAAATACTTGTTTGGCAAAAATAATGAGATTGAATTGATAGTAAACATCCAACCAAATGTACTTAAATTGGCAGTGAGACGTGAATGGCCGGAGTTGGTTCAGAATTCACTTTTAAACCTTTAACTTTGGGTGCTGCTATTTACTCCTATAATATTACTAGCAACATCCTTAACTTTTCACTTTGAGATATTTCATAAGTTGGGACTTGAGGGTGCTAGTAATTATTTGGGTGCAAATAGCAAACCCTTCACTTTTCAATTTTATCACACGGTTGAATACTTGAAAGTCTTGAATGCACCGAATAGTGATGATTGGGGTCACCATCATGTAATGTACAATATTAGTGAGACTATACAGTAGTAGCTACTGAGGGTGTACAACCAATAATTCGGGTTAAAAAACTCACAACCCATAACCGAATCAATCTTAGCGAGTTTTTTTCACGGAACCGAACCGATCGGTCAAAATATCTGATCAAAACTGAACCAAATAGACCAGTTCGGTTCGGTTGGGCGGTTCAACCCAAACTGATGAACACCGATAGCAGAGGGGGGTATGTTTGCTTGTGTTCTCACCCTAAACCTCCTTGCAGGTGCTCGTGCCACCCGTGCGCTAGATTAGCCCCTCAAATATAGGGCCGCAACTTGGGCGGGTTGGACTCGACCCAACCCAAGTTTTGGATGGGTTTAAGTATTTGAAGAATGGGTTGGATTAGAGTCGAAAATTACAACTCGAATTGAATTTGGGTTGGGCTCAGGTTGAGGGGTGCAACCTAGCCCAATCCGAACCCAAGTACTTTGATATGTATATGCTATGTTATACAAGTAATAATTGAATCTGAGACTAGTCTGTTGTAGCTCGTGTGTCCTGAGCGTGGATTTTCTGTATTAACATTAATAAAGATGACTTTGGTTATTGCTTTAATTAGAATACTACTTTCGTATATGTTAATACACATATAATAAAGGACCCTAGGGAACACAGTAGGCCACTGAGGCGCATGGTGGATCTATGCTTGGGAGACCCAATGGACCAGTTCTGTGTAGACCTAGAACCAGTTCACAACTTTGGTGATGCCGGTTGCTTCACCGAGAATAAGCTGTTGGCAGGTAGAAGATGTGGTGAAGTCTCCACCACGGGAACGTGGGATTCCCATTCACCTGACCAAGCACGATGATCGTGTTGAATAGGAACCAAGACGGTGCACAGTTCAGTGTTTCAGACACTGGTGCATAAACCGTCTTACTACTATAAATAATATGTCCTTAACCCTGAGGAACCATATACACTGGGCCAACCAGTTGTGTGGTACTTTGATGTGCCAACGTGTGCGGACCTTCCATAATCCAATTCTATGATACGTTGGTTTATCCGGCTGACGCTTGAGTGACATGTAATCCCTACAGGTTATCTGACATCCAGTGTTGGATGGGTGCGTTTTGATGAGTCAATCTATCCATACAATTAACCCAGGCCTGGTGGTTGTCAGTATGACTGACGACGTTCCGGATGCTAGGCATAGCACCGAAAGGTGTGTGGTGTTATAAATGATAAGTCATCAAATCCTAGTCAGATGATCGATCAGGATTTGACGGTGCTCCCCACCACCCGAGTCGTATCATGACACTAGTAATACGAGGGACTAAGGATTATCAGAGTATAGTAAAGAAAAGGGTTAAGAGAGAGTAACATAAGTTTTGGATCACTAGAGTTCAACTCGTGTCGCACTCTGGGTGGCTACGCGGGTTAATCGGATTAGGACTGATTAACGGAACTTTCGGTGTGTCACCAGAACAGTTAATCAGGGATCCAGTTGGAGCTAGAGATCCTGAACACTGAAGGTTCCACCCTGTCGTTGCGTATAGGAATTGTTCCTCGACTTGATTGGATACGTTGGATGCGAAGTAGTGCGATGGAGCGCAAGCCCGGAGCTTAAGAACCTAATTCATATGTGTTAGGGGCCGTAGGGGTATTTTGATAAATACTAAAATATAGCTTAGAACATATTGAATATGGATCTTAAAATAAGGGAAATAATTCCAGGAGCTCATAGGCGCTAACGGAACTCGATTCCGATTAGCACACCTCACTTAATTTCTCTTACTGTGTTTCGCTTTTCGTGAAGGGCGTTTTCGTCCAAGCTTCAAGATAGACATGTGGAAACCCTAAAAACCGCCCCCCCTCATCCCAATCACTAGGGGGCCGGCCCTAGCTTGTGTATGTGAGTTGGTGCCGGCCCTATATAGGGATTGGAGGGAGAGGGGGCCGGCCCAAGGTTCTCCCCTCTCTAGAAAACCCGACCCTCTCTCCTTTCTCCCTCTTTTGCGGTTTCGGCCAAGGAAGAAAGAGGAAGAAGAAGGAGGAAGAAAGGGGAAGGAAGAAGAGAGAAAGAGAAGGAGAAGTCTCGCGGCTCGCTGTCGTCTTCGTAATGAATTCCTCCGTCGGCTCGTAGTCCTTGCACTCAGAGATAGGACTTCGAGGATTCCTCCCTTCGCAAAGGACAAGGTGTCATCCGATAGCTTTCCTTGCGATTCTCATGTGGTTCATCATCGTTCCGTTCTCTTCGGATCATAGATCCACAAGGTATGATGATTCTAAACACCTAACTAGATGTATGCATGTCTTCTGTAGATCGTAGTATGCCTTTAGGGTGTCCGTACATATGCTAAGATCATAGATTTGCTTATAGATTGTTTTGTAGAATTAATTATAATAAAACATACACCATGAGATCTTCAGATCTATGTTTTGCTTCCGCTGCGACTATAATAATAGGATTTGATTCCAACATAGTCCTCATAATAAAAAACGATGACATCACGCATAGTCATCTGATGACTAGTCTAAAGGTAAATATTTCCAAATAAGTTCCTTGTAATCTGGTTGTTGTTAGTGATTATGTTTGAACAATAATGATTTATGAAATAAGATATTGTCCAACATACTTATAAGCTGAATGTTTTGGATCTTTTAGGTTAGAATATCTTATTTATATGTCATGGTATGTCATTTGAATGGAATGTTAAATGAATTCTCTTATTACAATTTGAATGCTTTATTTATTTGTTTATTACTGTGGTCGCGGAAAAAGATACGGGTCGTCATTATTGCGGATCACATGAGATTACAGAGTGGCCGGGACCCGGGTGGCTTGGGGGTGGCGAGTCCGGGTGCGGCGAGTGTTGATCAGGAGATTGTGGGAGAGATCCTCTGGAGGGTCCCTTTGATCCGCGTCTCCACGTGGTATTCGTGCGAGAGCTCTGAAGGGGTTGCCAGGACAGAGGTCTTTACAGGGTGAGGGTTTTTGAGAGGCTAAGGAGTTTCCGCCGTTGATTTTGTCCCGTCCGTGCTTCGCGCTTTCTCGGCTAGGGAGGTTTTGGGCTTCGTTCCTCGGTCTTCGTGTCTTCCTCGATCCTTGCTCGACCTCGGCGTCCTTGATCGTCGGTTCGCGGCGTCGATCGTGTTTTTGGCATCAGCTTTGGCTTTAGCTTTCGGCTTTGGCGTAGCTTTGGCGTGGCTCTGGCGTTTGCTTAGATTTGGCGCTTGCGCTTGAACGTAGGCGGGTAGAGGCTTGCGATGCTTTAGTTTTTCCGGACTTCACGTCGTATCGGCTAGAACGTGCGGTGCTTTGCTCGTGACCGTTGTAGTTGATTGGCTTTGGCACGTGCGTTGCTTTAGCGTGGGCTTTACTGGTGCGTTTGCTTTGGTTTCTTGTGTCGGCTTTGGCTTTAGCTTCGACTCGATCTTCTTCTCGAACGGCGATGGCCACTTCTTTAAGGCTTCTTTATTCTTCCGGCTTCCTCAATGGTTGTGGCGTCGGCTTGGTTTTTCGGCGGGGGTAGCGCCGATCTTCGTGCGACGGTTGTAGCGTCGGCTTTTGTTGATGAAGACGGCGGGGGTAGCACCGATCTCCGTGCGACGGTTGTAGCGTCGGCTTTTGTTAATGAAGACGGCGGGGGTAGCACCGGCTTCAGCACGACGGTTGTAGCGTCGGCTTTTGTTGACGAAGACGGCAGGGGTAGCACCGGCTTCAGACCTTCTTCTCCCGGCTTTCTTCTTCGTGCAAGGAGTTGATGCCTTTGTTGAAGACGACGGGTGTTGTCGGCTTCGATCTTCTTCTCCGGCCTTTGCTTATGGCGTCTTCGGAGCTGATGAAGATCGTTGGAGCAGTCGGGGTGATGACGACTCCAGGTCTTCTTCTCCAAGCTTTCTTCTTCGTGCGAGGAGTCGAAGCTTTGATCTTCGAGTGCAAGGTCTTTACGTTGATGAGGACTTGAAGGGCCAAGGATTCCCGTAGGACGTGCTTGCCGTGCCTCGTGAAGCCTTCGGTCTTCGAGCGTTGGAGCTTCTCTTGCGGAGCTCTTTTGTCTTCGGCTTTCGGACCCCTTGTGCCTTCCCCCACCCCTTCTATTTATAGGCAAAGGGGGGCGGTTGGGGGAGATATGGCTGAAATCTTTTGGTTTCATCCAATATCTCCCCCCATAACCATCAAGATATTGTTCCTTTATTCGGGGAAACAAACTCGATCCCCTCCTTTTTAGTTGGGGTGGTTACGGGCTAGATGTGACTCGATCTTTGAAGATTGAGTTGTTATTTTTTTGCACTTTTGGATCGGATGGCGACACAACGTCATCTTGTCCGTTGGATCAAGGGATCGTCGCGGATCTACGGCTGCGTAGACGTCCACGCCACCTCCCCCCGCATCGAGGCGGTTTTGATTTTTTTTCTTTTCTTTTCTTTTTCTTTTTCCCTTTCTTTTCTTTTCCTTTATGGCCGGCCCCACCTCCCCATGGGGAGTGGGGCACGGTTTTCAAGAAGGGGGGGCCGGTGGGCCCCCCTCTTTGTGTTCGGGTTGCGGGTCCAGTGGGACCCGTTTGCTTTGAGTTGGGCCACGACGCGCGATTTGAGTTTGCACGCGGGCCGAGTTCGCATGCAGACTGTTTGTGTGTGGGCCCAATTTCGCATGCGGGCCGTTGTGTATGGGCCGAGTTACATGCGGGCCGTTGTGTGTGGGCCGAGTTGCATGCGGGCCGTTGTGTGTGGGCCACGTTTATGTGTGCGAGTCGGGTTCGACCCGAAGGCCGTTGGGTGCGGGCCTATTTTACGTGTGCAAATCGGGTTCGACCCGTGGGCTAATTTCAATGCCCACAATTACATATCAAATAAAGACATTATCTAATGATCTAGTTAGTTGTGTAGATAGAAATTCAACAAAATCTATATAGTAGTGTTAGTAATGTTATGTTCATTTTAAGTTTTTTGACCTTTCACTGTCAAAATTTTAAATAAGGGTTGAAATTAGAATACCCTATCTTGCACAACCTGACACATCCTACCAACTTGGGTTAACCCGAGTTTAACCTTGGGTTGAAATTTTTTGCTTGGGTTGGACTTGGGCTAGGTAACATGGGTTGGAGGTTAGGTTGGGTTGGGATACGGGTTGAGGGTTCTAGTACTTTTGTTGGACTCGGGTTGCCCTCGCAACTTGACCCAACCCGCCCTAGTTGCAGCAGTCGAACCCACATGAGGAGTCGGATTTGGCTTCGCACCCATGCCTTATTGGGAGTGAGGGAGCTACGGCAACAAAAATCAACCATTGATTATAATTGGTGGATGGTAATAACTAACGGTGGTGTTCGGCAGAGAGTAGGTTTCCCAAAAATTGACTAGTACCCAACTACCATATTTTTTTTAGAAGCTACCAAGTGTTGGAAATTTTCTACGGTTTGATAGTAAACAACTTAGTTAAAGGATAATAGGAGCCTATAGGTATGTTTACATAAACATGCAAATTTGGGGAAGAG
This sequence comes from Chamaelirium japonicum, assembly GCA_947650365.1. Lineage (NCBI taxonomy): Eukaryota > Viridiplantae > Streptophyta > Magnoliopsida > Liliales > Melanthiaceae > Chamaelirium > Chamaelirium japonicum. The sequence continues at coordinate 31,433,204 of OX393552.1, forward strand.
TGAGAAGGAGAAGAGAACTATTGACTTATTGGTCGAAGGTTATAATGTCGAGGCTCAAGCAGATCACGATGCCTTGAAAATTTTAATAGTTGATGACTGAGGTGTGCGTTCTGTCTCCGACGATAGCTCCCCAGGGTTCAACGACGGTCGACCTTCACACTCCAGCACCTTGGATAAGAACCGATGAGACTCCTAGCAGTACTCCATAACAGCCAAAAGAGGCATAAAAAGATAGATGATGAAGGCTCTTGACTTCTTGTTTGGGCTAGTATCCATGGACTCTCTTATATATGAGTCCTCCACCAACCGTTACTAGAGAGTAAAGCACAACGATTTATTGTAGACGTTACATGTTACAGCTCTTCTGCAACATTTGGTAACGAAAATATTGACTCACACAGGTCAGTGCTCGGGCAGCCAAAACTCTAAAGAGAAAGATAAAAAAAAGACAAAAACTTATCCCAAAGTCTGAAGTTCATTCGGGTCCACGCGGCTCGGAAGCCCCGACTCCGCGCTCAACTCATGTGCATATGTGGTGGGTTAGGCCATAAACTCTTGGGAAACTATAAAGCTCTAAGCCTAAGGGGGCAGTTCAATTAAATACACAACTCTAGTCTCCCAAACCCCCCCCCCCCCCCATATCAATATGGGACTAAACAAAAAAATCACAACTTTCATTTTTATATAAACACATGATTTTGATAACAGTGGTCAATATATCACCTATTAGTGGGCCGGCCCATGATTACCGAAGGATCAAAACCCGCCAAGTGAGTGAGAGAAACACCCTGATTTGTAATAACCCCATAAGCTGGAAGGCTCGACATTAAGGCGAGAGGGAGGCCCACCACTAGGGAGCTATTCCTCACTATCTTGGTCAGTCATCTTTTTTTTAGCTAAGACCAGAATGTTCTATGTAATTTATTTTTAAACCTGACCAACTAAATAATCTGGCTATTTCCACACTTGATCGGGTCGGATAACCATAGCCCAAGTGAAAGTTGGGTTGGGCTAGGCTTGAACGATACCCCAACCAGCCCAAGTAGCAGATGTAGCCCAATACTTGAGCTAACAGCTCCCCTGGAGAACCCCCCGCCCCCATTCTTTCATACAAACTCCTCGGCTCTGTTCTCAGTCTCTCCCTCCTCAGTCTTGACCGAAGAAACCCTCGTCCTGCCTCTCCTTTCTCATCAGAGATCCCGCGGGGACGGAGCCTCAGGTCTCTCTCTCTCTCTCTCTCTCTCTCTCTCTCTCTCTCTCTCTCATGTTCAGTTGTTTGGGATCTTCTTGATGATGGCTCTGGGTTCTTTGTGTTCTTGCGGGTGTGAAGTGGGGATAGGGGCTTCGATCTCTGTATATGTTTACACAATGCCGTGCTCTTTCCCTACTCTGATCGTCATATTTGGGGACTTGGGTTTGCTTTGAAACTGGGTTTCGGTCGGTTCTTTGCGGGATTCGGACATGGGTTCTTGTGGCTTTGATTGAGGAACTTTCGGGTTTTGCTTCTCTTCCCATTTCTTGCTGAGTTCTTGGAGCCAGCATTGACCCCGGTCGGATTTGGGTGATAATTTCTCATCAATATGCATTTAAATGCCTGCCCTCTGTTTGAAAAAATGCATTTTGGCTGGGAGTTCAATCTGTAACTTAGGTTTAATTTCTTTTTTGTCAGCAAATTTCTCGCTCTCTTCTTCCTTTGTGGGTTTGGTGATTAAGGGATTATACCTATTTGTTTCTCTCCTAGAAGAGGAATCATGATGAGGCCGACAGCGATGAGGATGAGGAACCCGAGGAGGGCCAAGGGGGGGCTCAGGGTGAAGCATGTTCTTCCGATATGTCTGATGTTTGCTACCATCTTGTTCCTTTTTCTGCATAAGCACTCCTATGTCGAAATCAAGAACGCAAAGGTAGACGAGGAGGGGGCGATTATCTTCAAATTGGGCAGGCGGGACCTCTGGCGCACCGAGGAGAGCGGCGGAGTCGAGATAGAAGAAGGGCAGCAGGATCAAGAGAGAGCCGATGGGAAATCTGAGCATGGAGAAGAATTTGCTGAGGGAGAAGACTTGGGTACTCAAGCCGTGGGACCGAAAATCTTGAACAATGAAGGACATGGAGAGCGCGAAGGGGTTTCCATGGAGGCACGAGAAGGGATTTCTAAGAGAGCTGATGCTTCGAGCGAGCGGGAAATCAGAAACATGGAGAAGGAGACAGTTGATGACAATGGCTCAATGCTATCTGAACACCACATCAAAAATGAGCTGCAGACCAATTCAACAATGCCAGCCAACAATCATAAGGATCTACCGACCAATTCGACAGCCAACAATCCGACGGAAACACAGAGCAATTTCTCTGAGGAGGTTGATGTGCTATATGACGATGTGCCTCTGCTGCATGAGACGGTGAAATTGGAGTCGGTTCGGGATCGAAATGCCAACGCTGGTGAGGTGGCAGAGCAGGCTGAGAAGTCCTAATAGCTACAGTGCTGGCAGAGTTCGACAAATCATCGCACAATGTGGTCACAGCCGAAGAGAGGGAGGCTCTGACCGATCTGTCAACCTTACCTATCGCCAAAGATCGAAGCGAAGAACGGTGAAAATGAAGCTGCAGAGTGATGTAATTACCAATAGGACTCATGTTTTCTCATTGCTTTACTTCTTCCCTGAGGTACTGAGAGTGTTGTGTGTGTGTGTGTGTTTTGCTCTGTTGAATCATGTTCTATGTGTACCTGCCAAGCATTACATGATGGGTTTTGATGATGGAGTCGAACATGTCCGACAATGAAGCTGAAGTTTAAAGATGCATATAGAGACATAGACTAGTTGCTCTATGCTTTGCTCACTTGTCATTGCAATCAAGATCTTGATGTCTTTACTTCTGAAAAGGTGTTTGCTTTGAGCTTATGGGATGGTAGCAACAGGTTTAACCTAGCATTAGGTCTTAATTATCGTATAATTAGTTTTCCAATCTTAATGGGTTGTTAAGAGAACCCAATTCTCTTGCATCAATGAACATCTGCTGCAATTTTCTTGAACATTATGTTTTTTAACTGCCTCTCACTACTAACGGTGACTTGCCCACGATAGAACATTAACTTCATTCGTGTTAAATCGATCAAATTTCTGAAAACGAAGCGAAGAAAGGTGAGGATGAAGCTGCAGAAGGATGTAAGTACCAATAGGACTGATGTTTTCTCATTGCTTTCCTTCTTCCCTGAGGTACTGAGAGTGTTGTGCAAGTTCTTTTGCTCTGGTGAATCATGTTCTCTGGTTACCTGCCAAGCATTACATGATGGGTTTTGATGATGGAGTAAAAAATGTCTTGACAATGAAGCTGAAGTTTAAAGATGCTATAGAGAAACATAGACCAGTTGCTCTATGCTTTGCTCACTTGTCATTCCAATGAAATCTTGATGTCTTTACTTCTGAAAAGGTGTTTGATTTGAGCTTATGGGATGGTAGCAACAGGTTTAACCTATAATTAGGTCTTAATTATCATATAATTAGTTTTCTAATCTAAATGGGTTGCTAAGAGAAGCCCAATTCTCTTGCATTAATGAACACCTGTTGCAATTTTCTTGAACATTTTGTATATTAGTCGCTACTCACTACTAATGGCGACTTGCCCACGGTAGTACATTAAGTTCATTCGTATTCAATCGAACAAATTTCTGAAATCGATCTAGAATTTGACTCTAATCACAGAAAGAGGTGATCCATGCGCTGTTTGCTTCAATTCTCATTACTATTCTCGCCTACACTTTTTTTTTTTTTTTTGGTACACAAGACAGTAGCTTTGATTACAGGTCGCTAAGTCATCCCTGACCAGGGCTGGTAGAACACTTGTCGTGTGATGGGTTATTGAAATTTGAAACCCGAGGGTCTGGTTGAAGATATAGAGAGAGCCGATTACAAGATATAGAGGTGGGAAATGTGTAGGATCTAAGAGGCGATGAAGATGGAGATGATTTGATAGGTAGGAGGAAGCTTCATAGTAACACTGTAAAAGCTTGTCAATATCATAGTAACAAAGTTCTTAATTTCTGGAAATTTTTTTTTTGAATATTCGCACATTAAGGGTCTATCGAACAAACCGTCGATTAATCTTCCGACTCTCCAGTTCTTCGAATTATCCTTAAAATTGCTGTATAAGTTCGAAAATTCATGAATATTTCATCAAAAGAATATGAAAAATTCTAAAACCTTCAAAAAAATCCCAAAAAAAAATCCCGGAAACTTTAAGTAATACTGAAAACCTCATGATTTTTCCTCGAATCTTCTCCAAATTTGTCCAAACTGAACCATAATGATCCACCACCGAATTAGTGCCGAATCCAAACTTCACTACCATGGTCAATATCCCATGGTAAAGAAGGAATCAACTCTTCCATGATTTAGCATGGGCTGTGGTATATTGTTCTCCTCGGCACCCAGCAGGAGCCTATGTTTGGCCTGACATCACTAATCTAGAGTGGAGTGGTGTGCCTCGGGACAGACCGAGCAGACGGCCAGCGCAGTGGATTGTTGCCGGCGGCCAATGTCGCATCAAACAATCTAAGAACTCCTCTAGAGACTCCTTCGGACCTCTTGGTCATGCTGAAGAGTAATCTCAGAGTATTCAGTCTGACGCAGTTGTCCACATACTGAGCCAAAATGCTGCCTCGAGATTTTTTTATTTTTTTTGGTAAAAGGGAAGACTACACACCCAAAAAAAAAAAAAAAAACAAGTCACTGTGCCCCAAAAACAATCATCCCGGATCAAAGATAGTCCGGGGGTAATAAACCAACAACTCATCCTACAAGGCAATATCCCGAACAGAATGAGGGATGTTTGCCTGCTGGAAGATGCATAACCCATATTGCTGGTGATCTATTTTGGCCAAAAATGTTGCCCCGAGATTGGGAAACTGGCATGGAACTTGCGGGAAGCTAGTGCTACCAAGCTAGTGCTGAGCCAATCAGGCTACTAAAAAACACTGGCATAGCGTATGGTTCACTTCAACGTAGGGGATCATGGTCCGACGGTATGCATTCAAGTTTATGCAGGATAACCACCGATCAGGAAGAGATAAAGTCATGCCATTACAAATTAACGTGATTCATCTGACGCAAGGACGTTACATCATGGCTATTACTTTATGGTGAACGTACGCCATGCCCGGACGCTCCGGTCTGTCCGGTCATCAGTCACGCTTCCGTGCCTCGGTCCAGCGTCCGTCGACGCCCGCTGCAATCAAGCAGCCAGTGCTTCAAGCTGTTTCCCATCGGCCAACACTTAGCACTAGTCTTCCGCACCCTTGTAACACGGCAGGTGTGCCAGCGGCTGAGCTCGCCGCTACAACACCTGTTAGCACCTCTACCAGTCACCCGTTGGCTACTCCATCAGGGCCACCTGTCAGTGCATAAACCGGTTGCTTGTCAGTGACTACGTGCCCCATCAAGGTGCTCCTCTCGATCATACTCACACAAGTTTTTTGAATTGGTGTAGTTATTTTTTTGTAATTATCAGAATCATCCATTCATGCATGCAGGGTATATCTGACGATTCGAGACTTTCGAGTGAACGTATTTTTAACATAAGATCGACGGCTTGTATCACCAGGCGGTCCAGACCAGCTCGGCCGCAGATGATCAACCCCAAACCAAAGGCGGCAACGCTGCGGCCGAGCAACCTCGGACGAACAGATAGAATTCCACAAACAAACAAGACTAATGAATCTTCTGACCAACAATTAACGTACAACACACAACTTAACAAGCTGACTCGAACCCTAAACCCTAAAGTAAATTAAGAAACGATCCATACATCGATCATGGTTTCTTTCCGAGGACAAAGCACATCGTCCGCTGCTCTCCTATCCCTCGGCGGAACCCCCACATCTCCACCTCGTCATTCTCTCGGAAGTTGCCGAGGACGCGAATGCGCTTCCAGCCCTCGCCCTTGAGAACGGCGGAGTTGCTGCCGTCCCACCGGGTGAGCAACAAATCGAACTCCCACCCGTTCCGGGCGCACATTGGTATCCTTAACCCCTCGTGTTTTCTTCCGACCGTATACTTTCTTCTCTTCTTCTCGCTTCCCTCTCCGGCGCCGTCGCCGGCCATTGGATTCTGCTGGGGTTCGACGTCGCCGTCGGGCTTTTCGATCGGTCCCTCCATCTCCTTTGCACCGCTGGTCGACGCCTCATCGGACCCACAGTGCATCTTTTCCTTGCCGCGCTTCTTCCTCGGGTTCTCTTCGCCGTCCTCGGAAGAGATATCGATGGGTGGGTGTTGCTCGCTGCATATGGAGCAACGCCTCCCTTTTGGGTCACAAAGGTTGGCCGACGCCATTTCCTGCTGGGTCAGTGCCGGAATGATGTTGGCGTCGACAAAGGACGACGGGATGAGCATGCGATTCTGTCGGGGATCGACGTCAGACTTCAGGAGCCTCTTCTCCATCATGAACCCGAGATCGTAGCCCCCCAGATCATGAACAAGCTTCTGTACCCACGGTGGAGGCTCACGGGGCTGCTGGTCTTTCACGTCCATCGGGTATGCAATTTTAGAGAGAGAATGACGAGAGAGAGAGAGAGAGAGAGAGAGAGAGAGAGAGAGAGAGAGAGAGAGAGATGAACAGATTGAGGGGCGAGTAATGGAGGTGCCATCGATATATACAGGCTTGAGGCGGTGGCAGCGCTTCTCACCCCGTCCCGCTAGGATTCGTAAAACGTTAGGTGATCCTCATATGTGATCTCAGCCGTCCGTAGCACCCCGTAGCATTCAGCGATCCAGTTAGGTGATCTCAGCCGTCTGTTGCACCCAACCTCTACCGGGTGAATCTCACTGAGCCCAATTGGCAGGCAATAGAGACTGGTGCGATAGGTCGGGTGCCACGCCAGGATGGTGTGATCAAGATGGAAACTGGATGGCCGTCTAATAGGTTACGTCATGTGGTGCCGTTGGCTGGGGTTCGTATTAGGGGTGGCAATGGGTCGTGTCGGGTCGGGTTCGTGTCGCATCTAGTTTCGGGTCGTGTCCAAAACCCCTAGACCTGGACCCGACCCGTTTAACTAATTGTGTCCCGCACCGGGCATATGCAAATACCCGTACCCGACCCGTTTATAAACGGGGTAGACCCGTTTACTACACGGGTCTATTCAATTGATAAACAAATCGATTTAGTGTAGGGACATTGACACAAATGCTTTGAGTGTGGTCCCTATGATACAAATTTTATTACTTGTAGCACTCATAATGGTACGTGGGGTATATGCATCGCAATCAAAGTTCATTAAGTCTAACAAACTTCTAAAAAAGATCAAAATAACCCTTCCTTCTATATCTTCTTCATATGTCGAATTTCATACATCATAAAAAAATATTACAACAATGATTTCACTGTATCAATATTTTTTTTTAAAAATGGGATTTCTAAAAAAAATTGCTACAAAATTTCATTGTAGCAAAAGTTACTAGCTCTTTGTATCAAATTGTTACTTATTATAAAGACTAGTGCATGCCCGTGCCTGTCGGCACTGCAGCGGGCCGCCTTCGGCGGCAACACACCCCCCGGGCATCACCACCCCCACCGTCGTATGCGATGACAACACACCTGACCGCCTTCGGCATGCCCGTGCCGATTGGCACGAAGCGGGAGCCTTCGGTGCGACCAACCAACCCCCAACTCCGCTACCCCAGAGAGAGAGAGAGAGAGAGAGAGGGAGAGAGAGAGAGAGAGAGAGAGAGAGAGAGAGAGAGAGAGAGAGAGAGAGAGAGAGAGCAGGGCCGTCTCGATACAAACTGAGGCCTAAGGCGAAAATTCGAAACCCGAAGTTAGCGGGTTTAGATTTGGCCTAAACGGGTTCGGGTCATATAAGGGTCAACCCACTACAAAAAAAACAGTTATTACCGACGGACAATATCCGTCGGTAATATTAAAATTTCGTCGGTAATATTATATAGCGACGGAAGATATTTCCGTCGCTGGCTGTCGGGAAAAAAGGCGTCGGGGAAAACAATACGACGGACCAAATATTACCGTCGGTATTAATAATTAATACCGACGGTAATTAGAACGCCGTCGGTAATATTTAATCAATTTAAAACTAATATAATATAGTATTGCCGACGAACTATAAGAATCCGTCGGTAATATATAAACATTTTACCGACGAGTATAGTTTATACTGTCGGTAATACTATATATATTACCGACACATATATATATTACCCGTCGGTAATAATATATATATTACCGACCAAATTAATATCACCGTCGGTAATACTATATATATTACCGACGGATATATATATTACCCGTCGGTAATACTATATATATTACCGACGGATATTATATACCGTCGGCAAATCATTAATAATTTTAAAAAAATAAAAATATTATTACCGACGGAATAATTTATTTCCGTCGGTAATAAGTATCTTTTTTTTTTTAATAAATTTACATAAATAATGTTATTTAATTCCTGTGATTCAATACCACAATATATTACCACAATTTATCAAATATTACCACAATTTATCAAATATTACCACAATTTATAAAATATTACCTAAATTGATAAAAAATTACAGCAAATTATCAAATATTACCACAGTTCCCGGCCGACAATTATAGATAGAAGAAAAAATAACCATATATTACAAAACAATATTTACACAATCCAGAACTGAGAGATGATACATGTCCTATCTCAACCACCCCCGCCCGCCACCAACGCCGGTGCTCTCATCGATCCCCTGACGCCGCCCTATCTCAACCACGCCCGCCCACCACCAACGCTGGTGCTCTCATCGATCCCCTGACGCCGCCCTGCTCCTGCAATTAACATGTATTTGTTAAAAAAATGGTTTATATCTATAACTGAGTCTAAGCGTTAAAAAATGATAAGTTAGCGTGTTTCGATTTTGAAATAGGTTTGGATTCGATCCGATCGTCATCGGCTCGGCATCCGGTAATTTGAACTTGGAATTATTCCGTATTTCGGACTTGCGAGCGGGTTCTAATTGGATATTTGACCAATTTACGCTCCGATTCACCGATTTAGAGTCTAAGTGTTGGAAAATCATAAGTTAGCGTGTTTCGGATATGAAATAGGTTTGGATTCGATCCGATCGTCATCGGCTCGGCATTCGATAATTCGAACTTGGAATTATTCCGTTTTTCGGACTTGCGAGCGGGTTCTAATTGGATATTTGACCAATTTACGCTCCGATTCACCGATTTAGAGTCTAAGTGTTGGAAAATCATAAGTTAGCGTGTTTCGGATATGAAATAGGTTTGGATTCGATCCGATCGTCATCGGATCGGCATCCGGTAATTCGAAGTTGGAATTATTCCGTATTTCGGACTTGCGAGCGGGTTCTAATTGGATATTTGACCAATTTACGCTCCGATTCACCGATTTAGAGTCTAAGTGTTGGAAAATCATAAGTTAGCGTGTTTCGGATATGAAATAGGTTTGGATTCGATCCGATCGTCATCGGCTCGGCATCCGGTAATTCGAACTTGGAATTATTCCGTATTTCGGACTTGCGAGCGGGTTCTAATTGGATATTTGACCAATTTACGCTCCGATTCACCGATTTAGAGTCTAAGTGTTGGAAAATCATAAGTTAGCGTGTTTCGGATATGAAATAGGTTTGGATTCGATCCGATCGTCATCGGCTCGGCATCCGGTAATTCGAACTTGGAATTATTCCGTATTTCGGACTTGCGAGCGGGTTCTAATTGGATATTTGACCAATTTACGCTCCGATTCACCGATTTAGAGTCTAAGTGTTGGAAAATCATAAGTTAGCGTGTTTCGGATATGAAATAGGTTTGGATTCGATCCGATCGTCATCGGCTCGGCATCCGGTAATTCGAACTTGGAATTATTCCGTATTTCGGACTTGCGAGCGGGTTCTAATTGGATATTTGACCAATTTACGCTCCGATTCACCGATTTAGAGTCTAAGTGTTGGAAAATCATAAGTTAGCGTGTTTCGGATATGAAATAGGTTTGGATTCGATCCGATCGTCATCGGCTCGGCATCCGGTAATTCGAACTTGGAATTATTCCGTATTTCGGACTTGCGAGCGGGTTCTAATTGGATATTTGACCAATTTACGCTCCGATTCACCGATTTAGAGTCTAAGTGTTGGAAAATCATAAGTTAGCGTGTTTCGGATATGAAATAGGTTTGGATTCGATCCGATCGTCATCGGCTCGGCATCCGGTAATTCGAACTTGGAATTATTCCGTATTTCGGACTTGCGAGCGGGTTCTAATTGGATATTTGACCAATTTACGCTCCGATTCACCGATTTAGAGTCTAAGTGTTGGAAAATCATAAGTTAGCGTGTTTCGGATATGAAATAGGTTTGGATTCGATCCGATCGTCATCGGCTCGGCATCCGGTAATTCGAACTTGGAATTATTCCGTATTTCGGACTTGCGAGCGGGTTCTAATTGGATATTTGACCAATTTACGCTCCGATTCACCGATTTAGAGTCTAAGTGTTGGAAAATCATAAGTTAGCGTGTTTCGGATATGAAATAGGTTTGGATTCGATCCGATCGTCATCGGCTCGGCATCCGGTAATTCGAACTTGGAATTATTCCGTATTTCGGACTTGCGAGCGGGTTCTAATTGGATATTTGACCAATTTACGCTCCGATTCACCGATTTAGAGTCTAAGTGTTGGAAAATCATAAGTTAGCGTGTTTCGGATATGAAATAGGTTTGGATTCGATCCGATCGTCATCGGCTCGGCATCCGGTAATTCGAACTTGGAATTATTCCGTATTTCGGACTTGCGAGCGGGTTCTAATTGGATATTTGACCAATTTACGCTCCGATTCACCGATTTAGAGTCTAAGTGTTGGAAAATCATAAGTTAGCGTGTTTCGGATATAAAATAGGTTTGGATTCGATCGGATCGTCATCGGCTCGGCATCCGATAATTCGAACTTGGAATTATTCCGTATTTCGGACTTGCGAGCGGGTTCTAATTGGATATTTGACCAATTTACGCTCCGATTCACCGATTTAGAGTCTAAGTGTTGGAAAATCATAAGTTAGCGTGTTTCGGATATAAAATAGGTTTGGATTCGATCGGATCGTCATCGGCTCGGCATCCGATAATTCGAACTTGGAATTATTCCGTATTTCGGACTTGCGAGCGGGTTCTAATTGGATATTTGACCAATTTACGCTTCGATTCACCGATTTAGAGTCTAAGTGTTGGAAAATCATAAGTTAGCAAGTTTCGGATATGAAATAGGTTTGGATTCGATCCGATCGTCATCGGCTCGGCATCCGGTAATTCGAACTTGGAATTATTCCGTATTTCGGACTTGCGAGCGGGTTCTAATTGGATATTTGACCAATTTACGCTCCGATTCACCGATTTAGAGTCTAAGTGTTGGAAAATCATAAGTTAGCGTGTTTCGGATATGAAATAGGTTTGGATTCGATCCGATCGTCATCGGCTCGGCATCCGGTAATTCGAACTTGGAATTATTCCGTATTTCGGACTTGCGAGCGGGTTCTAATTGGATATTTGACCAATTTACGCTCTGATTCACCGATTTAGAGTCTAAGTGTTGGAAAATCATAAGTTAGCGTGTTTCGGATATAAAATAGGTTTGGATTCGATCCGATCGTCATCGGATCGGCATCCGGTAATTCGAAGTTGGAATTATTCCGTATTTCGGACTTGCGAGCGGGTTCTAATTGGATATTTGACCAATTTACGCTCCGATTCACCGATTTAGAGTCTAAGTGTTGGAAAATCATAAGTTAGCGTGTTTCGGATATAAAATAGGTTTGGATTCGATCGGATCGTCATCGGCTCGGCATCCGATAATTCGAACTTGGAATTATTCCGTATTTCGGACTTGCGAGCGGGTTCTAATTGGATATTTGACCAATTTACGCTCCGATTCACCGATTTAGAGTCTAAGTGTTGGAAAATCATAAGTTAGCGTGTTTCGGATATAAAATAGGTTTGGATTCGATCGGATCGTCATCGGCTCGGCATCCGATAATTCAAACTTGGAATTATTCCGTATTTCGGACTTGCGAGCGGGTTCTAATTGGATATTTGACCAATTTACGCTCCGATTCACCGATTTAGAGTCTAAGTGTTGGAAAATCATAAGTTAGCGTGTTTCGGATATAAAATAGGTTTGGATTCGATCGGATCGTCATCGGCTCGGCATCCGATAATTCGAACTTGGAATTATTCCGTATTTCGGACTTGCGAGCGGGTTCTAATTGGATATTTGACCAATTTACGCTTCGATTCACCGATTTAGAGTCTAAGTGTTGGAAAATCATAAGTTAGCGTGTTTCAGATATGAAATAGGTTTGGATTCGATCCGATCGTCATCGGCTCGGCATCCGGTAATTCGAACTTGGAATTATTCCGTATTTCGGACTTGCGAGCGGGTTCTAATTGGATATTTGACCAATTTACGCTTCGATTCACCGATTTAGAGTCTAAGTGTTGGAAAATCATAAGTTAGCGTGTTTCGGATATGAAATAGGTTTGGATTCGATCCGATCGTCATCGGCTCGGCATCCGGTAATTCGAACTTGGAATTATTCCGTATTTCGGACTTGCGAGCGGGTTCTAATTGGATATTTGACCAATTTACGCTCCGATTCACCGATTTAGAGTCTAAGTGTTGGAAAATCATAAGTTAGCGTGTTTCGGATATAAAATAGGTTTGGATTCGATCCGATCGTCATCGGATCGGCATCCGGTAATTCGAAGTTGGAATTATTCCGTATTTCGGACTTGCGAGCGGGTTCTAATTGGATATTTGACCAATTTACGCTCCGATTCACCGATTTAGAGTCTAAGTGTTGGAAAATCATAAGTTAGCGTGTTTCGGATATAAAATAGGTTTGGATTCGATCGGATCGTCATCGGCTCGGCATCCGATAATTCGAACTTGGAATTATTCCGTATTTCGGACTTACGAGCGGGTTCTAATTGGATATTTGACCAATTTACGCTCCGATTCACCGATTTAGAGTCTAAGTGTTGGAAAATCATAAGTTAGCGTGTTTCGGATATAAAATAGGTTTGGATTCGATCGGATCGTCATCGGCTCGGCATCCGATAATTCGAACTTGGAATTATTCCGTATTTCGGACTTGCGAGCGGGTTCTAATTGGATATTTGACCAATTTACGCTCCGATTCACCGATTTAGAGTCTAAGTGTTGGAAAATCATAAGTTAGCGTGTTTCGGATATGAAATAGGTTTGGATTCGATCCGATCGTCATCGGATCGGCATCCGATAATTCGAAGTTGGATTTATTCCGTATTTCGGACTTGCGAGCGGGTTCTAATTGGATATTTGACCAATTTACGCTCCGATTCACCGGTTTAGAGTCTAAGTGTTGGAAAATCATAAGTTAGCGTGTTTCGGATATGAAATAGGTTTGGATTCGATCCGATCGTCATCGGATCGGCATCCGGTAATTCGAACTTGGAATTATTCCGTATTTAAAAGAAAAACAGAGGCTACATCATTACCATGAGAGAGAGAGTGACCATTTACGATTCGATTTACCGATTTATAGTCTAAGTGTTGGAAAATCATAAGTGTGATAATATGATCAAAACTCAAATTAGTAAGATTCATATTTTTTGCTAATATTATAAAGATTAGTAAGTACCTGATCATGAGGATGAGCCACCGCTAGACCGGCTTATGAATTCATTAAATTTACGCTCCAGTTCCCTGCGAGCTTCTCTTTCCTCATCGAGGGCCTTCTTCTCCGCCTCAACCCTCTGCTCGAGGGCCTGTCTCTGCTCTCGCTCCGCCTCCATCCTCTGCTCGAGGGCCTGCCTCTGCTCTCGCTCCGCGTCTAGCGCAGACTGCAGCTGAGTGATAGCACCGGTCTGGGTGTCCCGTGCCCTCGAGCGCATACCCTCTCGTCCAAAGTAGGAGGAGGGCGTGACTCCAAGGCCCGTACAGAGGACACGGCCGTGCGTGGCAGGTCTCAGCACAGTATCCATCGCTGAGTCGACAGATACTGAGCTGGAGGAGGAGCCGGCCTCGCCCGACGGGGTCACCATAAGTCGCATCCTCTCCTATATAAAAACAACCAATGATATTCAATGATATTTTATGGCATATGTATAAGAATATATTAACAGTAATTTAATTACTTACCACTTGCGAGGCAACCCTGTCGTCCAGAAATGCCCCATCGATACGCCGCCTCCTAGAGGCCTCAAAAAGGTCAATCCTATTAGGCTCGTGGCCCAAGGACTGTGTCTGTTGGACATATAAAATAAATAGACGAGTTAATATAACATGTATAGAGCTTTAAATAATAACAATGTTTGTATCATTTACCAGCTGCTGGGCAAGCTGGGGCATGGAGGTCCTCCCCTTCACTGGAGCAGGTGTCGTCGAGGCACTTCTATTCTGCTTGCCTATAGCAGATTTATTCTGTGCAATCGATTAAATTTTGAAACATCAATACAAATTTTTAGTATAACATTAAAACAAGTACGAATCAACAAAATTATAATTATACCTGAAAGTTAGGGGTGGCCCAGTGAGCGACCAAAAACTGTAGAATGTGTAGCGGTGGCGCGTCTCTCGTCCCAGCCGCAGCCTGTACCTCCTCAGCCGGCTGGCCGACCAAGTAACCGTAGAGCTTGTAGAGCTCGTGACGGTAATCCCTGTACCGCTCACCCATCGTCTTCCACAAGTCCTCCCGATGGGTGTCGGTTTCCATGTTCTCCCATTTAAATTTCTCCTGTAAAATCAATTTAGAAACAAGTCATTTTATCAAATCAAATTATAAAGAAGTACGATATTATTCTAAAATGCTTTAATGAAACTAACGTACCAAAAACTGCTGATACATCCTCTCCTTATAGGATGCATCAATGTTCTTCCACCCCCTTAACCCCACAATCGGGGCATTCCTCTCCTCCCGTACTATCATACCGACCCACGTGGCGGCGTCAGAAGCGTGCTCGCCCACAAAGGTATGGCCGCTCCACTGTAGGGACAGCGGCTCGCGTAAGGCCGACAAGCGCCGGGCCGTCGTCACGCCCCGGTCGCCTACGTACCTGGTCGACCCTGTAAATAAAATATACATCAGTACTGAAGAAGTATTTACAACATGTATAAAACTTTAGATCTAAACATTACCTGTGGGCGTAGACGCTGCAGCCGAGTACTGAGCAGTGCTCGAAGCTCCGGAGGCTGCGACCACAGCAGGAGCTGGTGTGGAGAGAGGAACAGCACTACCAGATCCGGACGGCTCAGCCTCGGACCCTGGGGTGGCAGCCGGAGCGCTCTCAGCTACCCTACCCCTGCCTCTGCCTCTGCCTCTACGAACATATGACCGTGATGCCATCTGAAACAATTTAATTTACATATGAAACAGTAAGATTTAAGATTTACATATGAAACAATATGAAACAGTTTGATTTACATATGAAACAGTATGATTTACATATGAAACAATATAAAACAATATGAACCCGCTCGCAATATGAAACAATATGAAACAATATGAAACAGTTAGACTCTAAATCGGTTAATCGGATCGTAAAGTGGTCAAATATCCAATTAGAACCCGCTCGCAAGTCCGAAATACGGAATATAATTCCAAGTTCGAATTATCGGATGCCGATCCGATGACGATCGGATCGAATCCAAACCTATTTTATATCTGAAACACGCTAACTTATGATTTTCCAACACTTAGACTCTAAATCGGTGAATCAGAGCGTAAATTGGTCAAATATCCAATTAGAACCCGCTCGCAAGTCCGAAATACGGAATAATTCCAAGTTCGAATTACCGGATGCCGAGCCGATGACGATCCGATCGAATCCAAACCTATTTCATATCCGAAACACGCTAACTTATGATTTTCCAACACTTAGACTCTAAATCGATGAATCGGAGCGTAAATTGGTCAAATATCCAATTAGAACCCGCTCGCAAGTCCGAAATACGGAATAAATCCAACTTCGAATTATCGGATGCCGATCCGATGACGATCCGATCGAATCGAAACCTATTTCATATCCGAAACACGCTAACTTATGATTTTCCAACTCTTAGACTCTAAATCGGTGAATCGGTCGGATCGTAAATCGGTGAAACGGTATGATTTACATATGAAACGGTATGATTTACATATGAATCGGTGAAACGGTATGATTTACATATGAAACAATATGATATACATATGAAACAATATGATTTATATATGAAACAATTTGATTTAAATATGAAACAATTTGATTTACATACGGTCTAGTCATTTTCTGTCTCATCTCTGTCACTCTCATCGCTTCCCTCTTCTATTATTTGATCTGCATTCGCTGTCCAGTTTATATTGTCGACATCTTCATTTTCGTCGTGCACTGCGTCGACAATGATTATCTCATCATTCTGGTATGCATCCAAATCATCATCGACGACCCCCGCATCCTTGTCTCCCATGTCGTAAAAATCTCTGGGTGGTGACCTGACTACAATTTGCCAACCTGGAGAGGTATTATCCGGTGCATAAAATATCTGTTGCGCTTGAGAGGCAAGAATGAATGGATCTTCATATTGGGTATTCAATCTCTTGGCAGTGTTGATGCTGATAAAACCGTATTTGTCGACATTATAACCAGTCCCGCGATTATTAACATCATACCAATCGCATTTGAATAATACGATCCGATTTTGGCCAAGGAATTTAATCTCGAGAATCTCGTTGAGGACGCCGTAGAAGTCGATATTTTCTAATTCTTCTTGCTCACCGTTGACGACAACCCCACTATTTTGGGTTCTTCGTGATTTTTCACTATCTTTCGTCCGAAATCTATAACCGTTCACGATATAACCATCGTACGATATTGCGTCTTGCAAAGGACTACAAGATAAGCGCCAGAGATCCTCATTCATCAGCGGATCGTGGTTGTCGTGCAGCTCCTGTGCCTATAATAACCACACGACATTCATGATATGAACACATAATTATTGTTCGGTAATGGATGTCAATGAAATTCAGTAATGATGTGAATACTTACGTGTTTCTCGAACCACGATGGGAATTCACGATCATGAATTTGGGGAGCATTTCGAATACCCCGATTATTAATGATGGCTTTATGCTTCCTGTTTTACCGGTTATGAATTAGATTATAATTAGCACATATACTTAATGAATGGACTGAAAGAATGAGTAAATGATCGTAAAATGCTTACTCAATGAATGGCCACACTTCATCACATTGGCGCAACACATACATATGTGCCTGTTGAATCTCATCTACAGACAATCGACGGGTTTTGCCTCCTCCTACAGGTCTACCCATTTCGGCAAATATAGACAGACCCCCATCGAAGTCTATTGGACCACCGTCATAGTTCCGCTCAAGTTGATTGAATCGCGTGTCTATACCATGTAGGTATCTTGAGCAGAATGTTAGACATTCTTCTGCTAGGTATCCTTCAGCAATTGATCCCTCCGGACGACTTTTATTACGAACATATGATTTCAATGTTCGCAAGTACCTAATTTGAGAAAAAAATATTTGTATGAATATATCAAGAACGATCAAATACATTGTGCGAATGAGACGAGACGATTACCTCTCGATAAAATACATCCACCGGTAATGAACTGGGCCGCCGAGTTTGGCCTCATTTGCCAAGTGAACGGTCAAATGCACCATGACATCAAAGAATGAAGGTGGAAATATCATCTCTAACTTGCACAATGTGAGCGCAATATCCCTCTCCATCTGTTCAAGTTGGTCCACTCTAAGTACCTTCGAGCACAACTGTCTGAAAAAAGTGCTGAGCTCAATTAACGGACCGGACACCTCTTCGGTTAAATTCCCACGTATAGCAAGAGATAACAATCGCTGCATAAGAACATGACAATCGTGGCTCTTTAATCCAGACAACTTCCGGCCGTTCTCTTGCACGCATCGTGCGATATTCGAAGAATAACCGTCTGGCGTTTTCCCAGACCGTAGGAATGCACATAAGGCTGCCTTTTGCTGTGAGCTCATGGTGTAGCATGCAACTGGCAACACATACTTATCCCCAATCTCTTGGGGATGAAGTGATTTTCGGATGCCCAACTCCTTAAGATCGAGACGAGATTTAAGATTATCCTTCGTCTTACCGTCGAGATTCAGCAGTGTTCCTATAATGTTGTCACACACATTTTTCTCAATATGCATGACATCCAAGTTATGCCGCAAGAGTAGGCTGCTCCAGTACGGTAGTTTAAAGAAAATACTCTTCTTCTTCCAGTTATGCTCACGCGTAGAATCTTCATGCGTTCTCTTCTTTTTACCTTTTCCAAGTGCCACGGCATCAAGCTGATCCAATTCGCACAAGACTTCTACCCCCGAAAGCTGCTCCGGGGCCTTTGCAAGTTCCTTCTTGCCGTTGAAAGCTCTTTTGTTCTGCCTCCACTTATGGCCGTCAACAAGGAATCTTCGATGGCCCATATAACAGAACTTGCCTCCGTTCTTCAATCGTAATGAATCTGTCTCCTTATTGCATGTAGGGCACGCCAATTTTCCTTTAGTACTCCACCCGGATAAGTTGGCATATGCAGGAAAATCGTTGATGGTCCATAGAAGTGCCGCATGCATCCGAAAATTCTGGCGCAACGAGGCATCATACGTATCGGCCCCAACTTCCCATAACTCGTTCAACTCCTCAATCAACGGCTGCAAGTAAACGTCAATATCATTACCAGGCGACCTGGGTCCGGGAATGAGCAAGGAGAGCATTGTGTATGGCTTTTTTAAGCACATCCAGGGAGGCAAATTGTATGGAACTAGGACAACTGGCCAAATGCTGTACGACACACTCATATTCCCAAAGGGATTGAAGCCATCGCTAGCAAGCCCTAACCTGACGTTGCGAACTTCACATGCGAATTCAGGATATGTATGATCAAAATCTTTCCACGTCAGAGAGTCGGCCGGATGTCTCATAATCCCGTCATCTGTACGTTCTCGTGCATGCCACCTCATGTGCTCAGCAGTCTTCGATGACATAAACAACCTCTGAAGCCTGTCCCTGAGCGGGAAGTATAGGAGAACCTTTGCAGATACATTTTTCTTCCTTCGACTGGTACTAGACTCGGCATCCGTCTCTTTATATCTCGTTGCTCCGCATATGTGGCATGACCGTGCATGTTCGTACTCTTTCCGGTACAACATACAATCGTTCACGCATGCATCAATTTTCTCATAACCCAGACCGAGATCTTTAATTGTCTTCTTCGCCTCGTAGAATGATTTCGGTACTGTCTCACCCATAGGAAAAGCCTCTTTCAGCAACTCTACCAACATATTAAATGACTTATTACTCCAACCATTGAGGCACTTCAAATGAAGAAGCTTTACAGTGAAAGAGAGTTTTGAAAACTTCTCACACCCCGGGTATAGAGGTTGTTCGGCATCTTTAAGCAATCTGTAGAACTTGTCCGCTTCGATATTGGGCTGATCACCTGACGGTGTTTCCGTGCCTATTCCACCTTGCAAATCATGTATCATACCCTGCATGTCATCGTCATCGTCTGTATTAATATTATCATCAGCGATCACTGTGTTTGAAGTTTCACCGTGAGCTGCCATGGGGACTGCATCTAGCTCCTCACCGTGCGAGAACCAACGGGTATAGGTAACGTCAATGCCACGCATTACCAGATCAACCTCACATTCCTCTCGAACCTTCCTAATCACCCTTCCGCAGTCTATACAGGGACACACAATTTTTCCATCAAGCGGTGCAAGACGCTCAAATGCAAAATCCAGAAATTTCCTGACTCCTTCTCTGTACTCTTGGCTCATGCGATTCGAATTACGCATCCAACTCTTATCGATCGAAGACATCTTCGTCTATCTGGCTATACAACACCTGACATATAATTTCAAACAATGTTATAAGACTCCGCACAATTTCGGTTTCGGTTCCCGGGTATGGAACACCGAACCAAAACTTCTACAGGCCATCCACATCCCTAATGGATGAGTGTATTATGATGAGTAGACTAGTCACATAGTAAACCTAGGGTTGCTGGCCAGCATTTGAACTGCTGATAGTTCGAATGCTAGGCATAGCACCAAAGTTATGCGACAGTAAGTCAACAAGTCAGGGAGCCTCATCAAGTAAACACTTGGGGTCTGACGGTTCTCTCTGTCGCTCGAGTAGATTTATGGCTTTAGCATACCTCATATCACACCGAACCGACAAAAACCGACTATTTCGGTTTCGGTTTCGGTTTCGATTTCGGTTTTGATTTTTCGTAAACCGAAAAAAATATAACCGACAAAACCCACACCGAAACCGACCGACAAAACCGACGCTCACCCTAGTCTAAAAACTACATTTTGCCCCCCATTCCCCCATTCAATTCAGTTTTGATAGGATAAAATTCAATGTTTTAAAACACGAAAACTCGACTCGACTCGAAACCTTAATGAGTCGAGTACACACGACAACTCGGCTAAAACCCGACAAACTCGAGTCGGATCGAAACTCAACCGAGTCAGATCGAAACTCGAGTTTTGGACCGAGTCGGATCGAAACTCAGCCGAGTCGAGTCGACTCGGCCGAGTTTCGAGTCGACTCGGCGAATAACGTGACACCACTTTACGGCACTAATTAATCTGTCACATGGCTGTTAGAGCACTAGTGTGTTAAATACTTCTGATAAACCACTATTCAATTAAAAAATTAATAATATTTTGAACAAAAAAATCCCTAATATTTACCACCATGGTAGATACGTACTTCAAGCCAAATGAAACATTTATTACATAATTCTAAAATACTTGACAAAGTACTTATCAAAATATTTAGCCCTTAACAAATGGAGCCATAAGAATTAGAGAAATGCTATTCAGCCTTAAGGTTTTTCCTATTCCGCCAGCATGATTAACTTGACAGCATACAATTGGTGGCTGAAACCTACTAGTGACATTAACCGAAGGGGGAGGAGGAGCTCACCAGCGATGGTCGGCAGGCCTCGAGAAGGAGGAGGAGCACTGGTGTCGCAGTCGGTGGCGCGAGAAAGCGGAGGGGTGGCCGGAGGTGCAAGGGAGGTGATGGGTGGCCGGCCGGAGGTGCAAGGGATCGAGAGAGAGAGAGACAGGTGAGGGGAGGAAGTAGAGAGAGAGAGAGAGAGAGAGGGAAGGCTAGGGAGGCCGGGGAGGGGGGGAGGAGGCCGGGGGAGAGAGAGAGAGGGCCGGGAGGCCGGGGAGGGGCGGAGGTCGGGAGGGGGATGGGTGGCCGGGAGGGGGATGGGTGGCCGGAGGGGATCTCGGGGCTGCCGGAGGGGGACGGGGTCGCCGGGGGGTCGGGTCGGTGAGAGAGAGAGAGAGATTGAGAGAGAGGGGCGCGCGCCGGAGAGATCGAATCAGAAGAATCAAAGAAGACCTCGACTGTTTTGTTATATAACAGGGTTTTTGCCGACGGACATTTTATCTTCCGTCGGTAAAACTAATTTTTTTACCGACGGTAAATAACAATCCGTCGGTAAAACTCCACGACGAAAAAACAAGCTCAATTTTTTCCAGAGGCTCGGTTTGGCACCCTGAGTTTCGTCGGGACATTTTACCGACGGAAATTTAATTACCGTCGGTATTGTACCGACGGATATATAAATTCCGTCGGTATAATCCCGACGAAAACACAAGTTCAATTTTTTCCAGAGGCTCGGTTTGGCACACTGAGTTTCGTCGGGACATTTTACCGACGGAAACTAAATTACCGTCGGTATTGTGCCGACGGACATATAAATACCGTCGGTATAATTAGTTATACCGACGGAACTTTCACGTCCGTCGGTAAATAGCACGACGGAACTCAACCTCCTACTTTTTTCCAGAGGCTCGGTTTTTACACTGAGTTTCGTCGGGACAATTTTACCGACGGACATTTTATTACCGTCGGTATATTGCCGACGGAGATATTATGGCTGTCGGTAACATTGGTTATACCGACGGAAATACAATTTCCGTCGGTACAATATCACGACGATGACATTTTGCCGACGGTTTATATGTAACCGTCGGTATAAAGTATATTACCGACGGTATATATGTATACCGTCGGTATAAATATGCAAAGAAAATTAAAAAAATTGAAGTTATAATACCGACGGATATTATTTTCCCCGTCGGTAAAAAGTGTATTATTACCGACGGTGATAATAATGTCCGTCGGTAAAGACCCTATTTCTTGTAGTGACCCGATCGACCCGTTTATTTAATGGGTCGGGTTCGGGTTTGTACTTATAGCTCGATTGACCCGACTTGACCAGTTTACCAAATGGGTCTTGTCAACCCGACCCGACCCGAGCCAACCCGACCCAATCCGAGCCAACCCGAGCCAACCTGACCCGACCCGTTTAGTAAACGGGTTAAACGGGTCGGGTCGGGTTTGGGTTTAAGTTGTTGACCCGTTTGTTAAATGGGTCGGGTTCAGGTTGGGTGTTTTGCCCTTATACCTATGTCTCAACCCAACCCGACCGACCCATTGCCACCCCTACTTGAAGGCAGACGTAGGGCTGCAACTTGGGCGGGCCAACCGGAACCCAACCCAAGTCCAACCCGAACCCAACCCAAATTTGGGCGGGCTAACCGGAACCCAACCCGAGCCCAACCCGAATTATTTCTCCTCTACCATATTGAAGCCGATCAACCCATCCTGCACAACCTGATCAACCTGGCCAACCCGACGAATTAGGCTAGGGCTAAGGAAGTTCAAACAGACCTTGGGTTGGGTTGGGTTGGGTTGGGTTGGGGGTACAAAAGATGCTAAGTTAGGGCTTTGAGGTTTGGGGTACAAAAGAAAAGGGCAATGTTGGTATTAAAGGGTCACTGAGTAAGTTATTTAGAAACGATAGAGAGACGGGGGCTAGTTAAAGATTTTTGGGGTATGAATAAAATTTCCCAAAGATTAGGATAAATTACACTTTGCCCCTCTGTAGTTTTGCTCAAAAACACTTAACTCCCATGTAGTTTATTTTGTTCCAAATCGCTCCCTAAAGTTTGAAATGTTAGCACAATACACCCTTTTGTCAACTACATAATTTCCTTGTTTGGTGATTTTTATCTGATCGAAACTGAATTGAAGGGGGCAAAATGTTGTTTTATAGCGATAAGGGGGTTTAGTGTTTTTAAGTTAAACTTCAGGGGGCAAAGTGTAATTTACTCTAAAGATTCTTATATTAATTGAAATTTGAGAGTGATTTAAAGGATTTCGGGTGAATTTTATATGATCGAAACTGAATTGAAGGGGCAAAGTGTTGTTTTATAGCTATAAGGGGGTTTAGTGTTTTTAAGTTAAACTTCAGGGGGCAAAATATAATTTACTCTAAAGATTCTTATATTAATTGAGATTTGAGAGTGATTTTTGTGAGGGATTTCGGGTGATTGGGTTGCCTTCTTTGTGAGCCAATTAATTCTGTATTAATTGAGGGACTTCCCTTGTGAAAAAGTGAAGGTATGAGCCCCATTCTATGGTTAGATCAAGAGATGATGATCAAATCTATCCGTCCATTTTTGTCTAGTCAGCAAGTTGTTCCGTTTTGTCTAGTCAGCATGTAGACCGCCGTCCCTTGTTATATAGATTAACATTTCAAAAATAAAGAGTAAAATTTTAAACCAAGTTTTTTTTTTTTGATACAATGATTTCACTATAGAAAATAAATAATAATGTTTGATACAGTGCATATGTCTGTTCAAATCTCAGTTGATTGCAATGTTTATAATTTGAGCGAAATATCATGGGTATCGATGCGTTTTTAAAATACTAGTCGGTTAAACTTTTCTAGCAACTTTCCAATGTTTGCCGAGGGATTTTTACTTAAAAATATATGGATTTTTTTGGTGCCTTTATCGCTAAAAAGAGTGGGGGACTGATCGTTAATTGCCCCCGCCCTCCTCTTTTTTTTTTTTTGATTGAGAATCCTATGATCAATTCTTGTTGATAGAGCCAAGATGAGTGACAGCATGCATAGATTTGAAGGGATATAAGGAGCATTTTCATTCACAAGGGTTTCAGCTTAATTGAAAAGATGATCAGGACTGCTGCTCAAAAAGGATCTCTAAGATGGGCATCTTGCAAATTCCCCGAAAAAAAAGAAAAAAAGAAAGAGCTACTTAAATTAAGCACATGCACTCAATCGAGTTCGAGGCCGAGGCCGAGCCCCGGCCCCGGCTTCGGCTTTCTTGACCGCGACACGACAGCTCCTGCTCCTCGGGAACAACAGGCTCGACCCGACCCCCACGTCGCCGTCGAACTCGCAGGGGTGGTCCTCGTCGATCCTCCCGACCACCACGCTCTGGGTCCTCCACACGATCACCCCTCCTCCGTCCACCTTCGCCACCCGGCTGGGCGGCCCCGACCTCCCCCTTGAGGCGGCGCGGATAAGCTCCCGCAGGTCATCCTCTCCGCTCCTTGCCCATTGTGCCATCGTCGGGTATCCCACTAACGTGCCGGATTTCTTGGCGCAGAACGTCATGCTCCTCACGTACAAGTCCCTCGCCCGGCTCAGCGCCCGGATCGGCCACCTTATGCACCGGCTCAGCCTGCTGCTAACCCCCTTGCTCATGCTTCTATAAGAGAGAGAGAGAGAGAGAGAGAGAGAGAGAGAGAGAGAGAGAGAGAGAGATGAACAGACGAGGGGCGAGTAATGGAGGTGCCATCTATATATAGAGGCTTGAGGCGGTGGCAGCGCGCTTCTTCACCCCATCCCGCTAGGATTCGTAAAACGTTAGGTGATCCTCATAGGTGATCTCAGCCGTCCGTAGCACCCCGTCCGCTGGGGCTTTAATGGCGTGCCGGGACGGATTTGGTCCAGTTGGGACAGAGTAATCATGGGCTATGGGCCGGTCTGGGCTCACATTCAATCCCGACTTATTATGGGCTGGGTATGGACAACAACTAACACTGGCTTCTTTGAGTCTAGTACCAGAGTACGGCGAGCTCGGAACAGGAGTAGATGCCTCCACGTTGATGGGAGGTAGGTGGTAAAACCAATAGAGATTCAGGAGGCTCTTCTGAAGTTCTTCCGTCAACGGTGGACCCGAGATGATTTCAATGGAGAGTTCTATCGGGAATATTGGGATATCATCGGGGACGATGTGGTCCGGGATATGCAAAAGTTCTTCCGTTCAAGTACGTTCTATGCCATTTGGATGGAATGATACTTCGGTGGTTCTCGTACCAAAAAACCCCCCTCGCCGTCTACTCAGACTGGATTTAGGTTAATCATCCTATGCAATTTTGGCTACAAGATCATTGCGAAGCTTTTGGCTAATCGATTACGGATGGTTTTGCCATCTGTTATACGGGAAGAACAACATGCTTTTCTGCAGGGAAGGAGAATGCATGATAATATCACTTTGGACCAGGAGGTTATTCATTCTGTGGCTATGGTGATCAAGACTGACCTCGACAAAGCATATGATAGGGTTCAATGGGCAGCATTAAGGATGGTGATGTCATGAATGGGTTTTCCCCCAGTGTGGGTTTCTTGGATCCTACAATGTGTTCAGACTACTACGATGCGGTTATTAGTGAACGGGGAAGAAATTCATGGTTTTAGACCTGCATGTGGATTGAGATAAGGGGACCCTCTTTCCCCATATCTCGTCCTGTTAGTGGCACAGATCAATATTCCATTATGAAATGGATCGGAGTATTCGTGATGCAGAGATTGATGGGTTTACTACTCGGCGGAATCCGACACCGATTACTACATTATAATAGCATATGCTAATTGGATCACTATACAAATACTGTTGAAAAAAGACATGCAATGACCGTCCGTTTTTAATATGTTGTTTTTCAATCTGTCGTTTTTTACTACTAAAAAATATGAATTAATCGTTGTTTATTAAAAGACAAACTTTGCCCGTCGTTTATTTATGTAGTTTATTTCTCAAATTGGTACAATGGATTCGGGCAAAATATCAGATGTCGTTGGATAATTGGCAGCAGTGGCATGTGCGGGTTGCTTTAGGTGAGTGGAAAGGGCTAATGCGTAAAACTCGGGCGGTGTCTGCGGCCCAGATTGGCTTTCGACCGAAATATGTTAGGATGCTAGAGGCATTGTGGGGGGATACCGAGGTTGAAGTGGGGGCGCCACCACAATGAGATTGAGGGTACCTCCTCCATTTCATGTGTTCTTGTGCAAACTTACCCATGAGGTGTCGCCGACAACGAGCTTATTACGACTTCGAATATGTATTTTGGGCTGCTCAAAAGTTCAAGAATTCAAGAAGAAGATATTGAACATGTATTTTGGACTTGCTCAAAAGTTCATGAATTATGGCATTATATACAACTTGCAGGGCTTAATTTTTACAGTATACCCCTTCTACCACAGGGCGCTGTTGTCGCTCAGCATTCCGATAATCCGAGTCCAAATGAAGTGTTTGCGATGGCCATGTAGCATTTTTGGAAGGCCCGATGTGCGACTCTTTTTGGCAAGGAGGAGCAGACATGTATGACGATAGCAAGGCAGAGCATGGTTAGAGAGGCGAATTATGCTCAGACATGCATACTCTGGTACGTAGTCGTATTCCCATGGTATAATGACTTAGGGTGGATTTCATTATGTGGACGGATGAGTCTTTTAAGGCACTGGAGGAGTTGGTAGGTGGGGTGTGGGTATTGCCTACATCGGAGGGTCGTGTATGCGCGACAACTTCTTTTCAGTGTCGAGTCCAATCTGCCTTGAAGGCGCCAAGGCGGAGATTTGGGCAATTTGGAAAGCCATGGAGGAACTAGTCAAGCGAGGTCACAAAAAGGTGGTTATCTTGATTGATGCTATACAGGCAAGAGAGGCTCTCATACTGGGTAAAGCAAGTACAGAGGCCATGTGTCCTCTGCTAGTGTCGTGTGCCAAGACTTGGGATCATCTGCAGGATGTGGATGTACAGTGGACAAGCCTTGAGGCTAATAGTGTTGCTCATTGGCTGGCTTATGGTGCGAGGGTATCGGGTTTTGAAGGATACTGGGATGGTGTTGTTCCATCTGCAGTCTTTGATCTTGTGCTTGAAGATTTCCAGGTCATGATGTAATGATCCATAAGTGATATATATAAAAAAAAACAATACATGGCTCTAACCACGGTTGGAGGAGTACGATTTTGTTCCAACCTCTTTAAAGAGGTTGGAGCATCCCACTCTCCATTGGTCCATTCCAAGGATATGTTTGCCATTTCATACTGTATGATGGTGAAATGACCAAAAGCCCTTGAGATGGACCAACGAGAGAGAGAGAGGGATGCTCCAACCTCTCTAAGGAGGTTGGAACAAAATCCTTCTCCGGTTGGGGGGGGGGGGGACTTAGTGAGCCATCATTGACAATTAAAGAGATCGATTAAGCTTAAGGATTTTGAAATGTTATGGACAAAATTGCCCTCCATAGTATTTTAAATTTTTTTTTGGTATGCCACTGAATCAGTGAACCACCTGGTCCATCTAGCCGACCACCGAACTGCTCGGGGCCGCTGGAGCTGCTCGCCATCACCGAACCACCGAAAGCTGCCGCCGTCGCCGAACCGAACCTAACTCCAACCCTGAGATCTACATGCAATGGGATGACCCTAGACCTAGGATCCTCCATTGAATTGAACGCTGCTGCTGGAGCTACTGGCTGCTGCCCTTGCCGCCTCTGCTATAGCCGCCACAACCAGAGCTACTCTGGAGAGAAATGAGAAGAAACTTGGGTAGTTTTGGGTTTACCAAAAAAGGAAGGGACCTTAGGCTAAATGAAACTTTAAGGTGTTCTGTTGACGGGATGAATCTATTGTCAGGGACCTTTCACACATAAACCCAAAAAAAAAAAGGGACTTAGAGACATAAGCTCTTTTAGGAAATCATTTTTTGCTAAAGTACAATCATTAAGATACTTTGGCATCAGGTCCCTCCCGAAAAGATGCAATGAGAGCAAGTCCCTCCATTGACTTTTTCACCCCTTTAAATGACAAAACTGTTCTTTCCTCAACCTAATCATTTTTATATCCTAAATAGTGAAATCTAAACTTAATTCTATACCCTAATTGTGAATCCTAACCCTAAACCTAATTGAAATCACTATAGCAGACCAAAATCACTGCAGTAAATTTTTTTTTTGAGAAACCTCGATATTAACAAAATAGGATAAATTACACATAGACCTCTAGCTTGTAGTTTGACCGATTATCACCCCCTCATGTTTAAAACCCTACAAATTCTCTCCTATAGTTCAAAAAACCATACTCATAGATCCCTCTGGAGGGGGTGCAAGTGATGTGTTTTTCAAACTATATGGAGACATTTGTAGGGTTTTAAGCAAGAGGGGGTGTAAGTGATAATCAGTCAAACTACAGAGGGTCTATGTGTAATTTATTCAAAAAAAATACTACAACAGTCAGCAAAGAGTAACATTATCTACAGTGATTTGTGTCTTAAACCGATCACTTGTTTGGGACCCAGCCACATCACCTAAAAAAAATTCTTTTTATGTAAAGTGGTAATGTGGGTCCCACATGGTAGGACACATTAGCTGCTGAAGCCTGTTGCTCCGACCAGGGTTAGAGCCCAGTGTTTTTTTTTAGATAATCCAGACCTGACCCTTACATCAGGATCTGAAGATACTCCCACACGAGGCCACCCAGTACATCCGCCAATAACCTTCACGATCATGCCTCCCTAGCAAGCCAATCTGCAGCCCGATTAGCCAACCTGGGCACCCACTGAACCGTAACTCCTTTCAAGTCATGCCAATCTTGCCAACGTGACATTAAAAGAGTGCAT
This sequence comes from Chamaelirium japonicum, assembly GCA_947650365.1. Taxonomy (NCBI): domain Eukaryota; kingdom Viridiplantae; phylum Streptophyta; class Magnoliopsida; order Liliales; family Melanthiaceae; genus Chamaelirium; species Chamaelirium japonicum. The sequence continues at coordinate 31,462,016 of OX393552.1, forward strand.
ATCGCCTCGTCCCCTCCTTTGCCAAGCACCAAAGCATCGCGAGCCTGCCTTGCATCAGTCCACACCAGCACCTTCTTAGAATTCTGACGAGCCTGCCTTGCTAATGCCGATCGAACGACAGATCTCATTCCAATAGGACGAAACGTAATCATCTTTTTTTGCCATATTCGAATGACATCTCACGGATCTCATCCGTTCGATCATTCGATCGAACGGTAAAAGCTTTTTACTGGGGCGAAAAAGATTTGTACCGTCCGATTCACACCGATCGAACGGTTAAAGCCCCGATTTCTCTCTCTCTCTTCCCCATGCTCTCTCTCTCTTTCTTCCCGACTACCTCTAAAACCCTGACCTCACAGTGAACCAATCTCATGCGATATCGTGCTCGATGCTATAATACGATAATCATTTTCAGTCGTCCGATCGGTGTGAATCGGACGGTACAAATCCTTTTCGTCCGGTTAAAAGCTTTAACCGTTCCCAATCGTCCGATTGGCATGAATCGGACAACACAAATCCTTTCCACCCAGATTAAAAGCTTTAACCGTTCGATCGAATGATCGAACGGGTTCGATCGAATGATCGAACGGATGAGATCCGTGAGATCTCATTCGAATAGGACAAAACATAATCATACTTTTTTGTCCTATTCGAATGAGATCTCACGGATCTCATCCATTCGATCGAATGGTTAAAGCTTTTTAACCAGGGGGAGGAAAGGTTTTGTGCCGTCCGATTCATGCCTGTATGCGCAAAAAAGGTACGGGTCGGCTTTATTGCACAAAACGAGATTACAATTGTGGCCGGGACCCGGGTTGCTCGGGTGTAGCGAGTCCGGGTTGCGGCGAGTTTTGATCAGGGGATTGTGGGAAAGATCTTCTGGGGGATCCCTTTGATCCGCGTCTCCACGTGGTGTTCGTGCGAGAGCGCTGAAGGGGCTGCCCAGGACAGGGGTTTTACAGGGAGAGGGTTTTGGAGAGGCTAAGGAATGTCCACCGTTGCTTTGTCCCTTCCGTGCTTCGCGCTTTCTCGGCTAGGGGGTTTTCGGCTTCGTTCCTCGGTCTTCGCGTCTTCCTCGTTCCTTGCTGGACCTCGGTGTCCTTGATCGTCGGTTCGCGGCGTCGATCTAGCTTTTGGCGTTGGCTTTGGCTTTGGCTTTTTGGCTTTGGCTTTACTCCGGCGTGGCTCTGGCTTTTGCTTTGCTTCGGCGCTTGCACTTGGACGTAGCTGGGAGAGACTTGCGATGCTTTCGTTCTTCCGGACTTCGCGTCGTATCGGCTAGAACGTGCGGTGCTTTTGCTCGTGGCCGGCGTAGTCGCTTGGCTTTGGCACTTGCGTTGCTTTGGCGCGGGCTTTACTGGGGCTTTGCTTTGGCTTCTTGCGTAGGCTTTAGCTTCAGCGTCAACTCGATCTTCTTCCTCGAACGACGTAGGCTACTCCTCCGGTGCTTCGACGGTTTGCTTGTCGACGGGACTTCTCCTCTTCTCCGGGCTTCTTTGGCGTGATCGGAGTCGAAGAATGCTTTCGAAGATGGTGGGGGTAGCACCGATCTCCGTGCGACGGTTGCGGCGTCGGCTTTTGTTGATGAAGACGACGAGGGTAGCGACGGTCTCCGTGCGACGGTTGTAGCGTCGGCTTTTGTTGATGAAGACGACGGGGTAGCGACGCTTCAGACGATCTGCTCCAGGCTTTCTTCTTCGTGGATGGGGCAGGCGTTGGTCGAAGACGACGGGGTGATGACGCTTCGCTTCTCTCCTCCGGGCTTTGGGGCTTGATCGGGATCGAGGATTTGTTGGAGACGACGGGGTAGTGCCGCTCCTCTTCTTCTCCGGGCTTTTGGGCTTGATCGGAGTCGAAGCTTGTTGGAGACGACGGGGTAGTGCCGCTCCTCTTCTTCTCCGGGCTTTTGGGCTTGATCGGAGTCGAAGCTTGTTGGAGACGACGGGGTAGTGCCGCTCCTCTTCTTCTCCGGGCTTTTGGGCTTGATCGAAGTCGAAGGTTTGTTGGAGACGACGGGGTAGTGCCGCTCCTCTTCTTCTCCGGGCTTTTGGGCTTGATCGGAGTCGAAGGCTTGTTGGAGACGACGGGGTAGTGCCGCTCCTCTTCTTCTCCGGGCTTTTGGGCTTGATCGGAGTCGAAGACTTGTTGGAGACGACGGGGTAGTGCCGCTCCTCTTCTTCTCCGGCCTTTGCTTCTGGCGTCTTCGGAGTCGAAGGGTTCTTCTTCTCCGAGCTTTCTTCTTCGTGCACGGAGTCGAAGGGATGATCTTCGTGTGCAAGGGCCTTCACATTGATGAGGACTTTCAGTAAGCCGATCCCTCGGGACAGGCTTGACTGTGCCTCGTGAAGCCTCGGGTCGATGAAGAAGCGTGCTCTCTTCTGCAGAGCTCTGGCGCTTTGTCTTCAACTTTCCAAACATTTTTTCCTTCCCCCACCCCCTCTATTTATAGGCAAAGAGGTGGGGAGAGAGATATGGAAACTTTTTAATTTTAAATCCCCTTTGTATCTCTCTCATAATTACCCGGATTTTATTCATCCATTGATGAAGGGAATAACATTTAATTGTTTTCCTTTTCTGGCGGGTGCAATTATGGCTGGATTTTGCGCACGAAATCGATGGCGATCGGGCGCTTCGTTTTGTGCGTCGGATCGAGGGATCGGCGCAGATCCGCGTGTGTGCAGACGTCATACGCTACCTCCCCCCGCGCATGGCGGTATTTTTTCCTTTTCTTTCTTTTCTTTCCTTTTCTTTTCTTTCCTTTTTCTTTTCTTTCCTTTCTTTTCTTTCCTTTTTCTTTTCTTTCTTTCTTCTTTTCTTTCCTTGCAGGGCCGGCCGGCCCCTCCTTGGGGTTCGGTCCCCACTAGGGCCGGCCCTATAGGGTTCGGACCCTAGTAGGGGCCGGCCCCTCTTGGGGCGGGGTCCGAGTCCATGCCGGCGCGCGCGAGTCGGGTCTGCGTGTCTGGTTTGCATCCACGTTGGCGCGAGCGAGTTGGGTCCGCGTGTCGGGTCTGCATCCGCGTCGGCACACGTAAGTCGGGTTCGGGTCCGACAAAATTCGTGTGTCTACAAATGCCCCCTCAAGGACGAGTGCGTCGGTGAGAGCGTGTCGGGTTTGGACACGTAGGAATCGTAGAGCGCTTGTCCTTGATTCCTTTTGTGGGCGGGGTTGGAGGTCTATTTAAGGACCCCTACCCCCTTCATCCACCATTGTGCTTCTTTGCGAAGGTTCTGCCGGCTTCTGGAGACCGCTGTCGGAAGAGAGCTGCCTGGGGCTGCACGCGACTTGCTCCGTCTTCCCGGTGTTGCCTCTTTTTTTTTTTTTTTTTTTTTTTTTTTTTTTTTTTTTTTTTTTTTTTTTGGACCACGGGAGCTGCAGCGGCAGTGGCAGGGTCGGCTAGGGCTGCGGCGGCTGGGCACGAGGCCAGCGGCGTGCGGCGCGCCGAGCTGGGTGCCGGTGCGAGCAGTTGGCTGTGGCTCTTGCTTGTAGAGAAGACCTTCGCTATGGTTTCGATCATCTTCTTCGTTGCGGACCTCTTTTGCTCCAAAGATTGCACGGACGTCGAAGGTGGCCGCTGTACGGAGTCCGAGTGTGGCACGAAGGCGGCTGGAGTGCGAGGACGGCCACGATGCATCTCGGCGGAGGACTATTGCCCCTTCTTCGGTGTGGGAGTGCAATGGCGAGGCCGATTGTCGTAGCCGAGGTCGATGACGCAGGCGTAACGAGAGAAGGAGGCGGAGTCGTTGTGGCCGAAAGCGGTGGCGACGGCGCAGAGAGAGAAGGTGGAGTCATCGCGGGTCAGGTATGGCGACTCTAACTCCTTCTTTTTCTCTTTCCTTTTTCTCTTCTTTCCTTTCTTTTCTTTCTTTTTCTTTTCTTTCTTTTTTTTTTTTTTTTTTTTTCCTTTCTTTTCTTTTTCCTTTTCTTTCTTCTGCTTTCCTTCTTCTTCTGGTCCGCGAAGGCAGCAGCGGCAGCGGCAGCGTGGCACGGGCTGCGGTGGCGGCGTGTGGCGAGGCGGCCGGTGCGGGCGACGGTCGTGCGGCGCAGGCGGTGGCCGGCGCGCGGGAGGCGGTGTGCGAGGCGGCGCGCGGGGCTGCTGCGTGCGGGGCCGGAGGCGGCGCGGTGCTGCACGCGGACGGAGACGGCTCGCGGGGGCGCAGGCGGCAGCGGGCACCACGGTGGCCGGGGCTGGGTGGCCAGGCGCGCGGGGGAGCGGGTCCGGCGGCTGCGTGGCTAGGCGTGGGCGGAGCGGGTCCGGCGGCTGCGTGGCCATGCGCGGGGGCGGAACGGGTCCGGCGGCTTCGTGGCCAGGCGCGGGGGCGGAAGGCTGAGGCGGTGCAGCGGCGTGCGGCTCTTGGCAGCTTCAGGCGGAGGCCCTGACCGGGGTGGCCAGGGTTGCGGCTCCGACCCGGGTGGGCGCGAGGTCGAGACGGGCGCCCCCTCCTTCCCGGTTACGTAGAAGGAGGGGGACCGTGGGGCTGGCTGATGCTGCTGTGTCCAACTCCCCTTTTTTTTTTTTCTTTTTTTTTTTTTTTTTTTTTTTTTTTTTGTCTTTCTTTCTTTTTCTTCCCTTCATCTTCTGGTCCGCGAAGGCGGCAGGCGGCGTGGCTGTCGGAGCAGGCAGCGGCGGCGACGGCCCACAGCGCGGGCTGCAGTACGCGCGACGCGGGGTCCGGGAGCAAGTGGCCCGGAGGCCCGGCGCGGTCGCAAACGCAACGATGGCGGCCGCCGGTGCGACTCTGAGTCGGGCGGGCCACGATCGGGTCGGAGGTGGAACGCAGTGGCAATGGCGGTGCGACTCCGAGTTGGCCGGGCGTGGGGCGCAGCTGCGGCTCGGCGCGCGGGGCTGAGTGCAGGCGGCATGGGTACGTAGCGCAGACGACGGGTGTGTGGAGCGGCGCCGGCGCGGCACAGGCAGGCGGTGGCCAGGCTTCAAGCTGCGCGAGTGGTGTGCGGCGCTTGAAGACGAAGGCTTCCGTCGGCTTGGAGACGAAGGCTTCTTCGATGCTTGGAGACCGTCGGCGGAAGAGTGCTGCCCGGGGTTGCGTGAGACTTGCTCCGTCTTCCCGGTGTCGCCTCTTTCGTCGACGGCGGCGGCGATGGTGCGCGTCACTTGAAGACGAAGGCTTCCGTCGGCTTGGAGACGAAGGCTTCTTCGATGCTTGGAGACCGTCGGCGGAAGAGTGCTGCCTGGGGTTGCACGAGACTTGCTCCGTCTTCCCGGTGTCGCCTCTTTCGTCGACGGCGGTGGCGATGGTGCGCATCGCTTGAAGACGAAGGCTTCTGTCGGTCTTGGAGACGAAGGCTTCTTCGATGCTTGGAGACCGTCGGCGGAGGAGTGCTGCCTGGGGTTGCACGAGACTTGCTCCGTCTTCCCGGTGTCGCCTCTTTCGTCGACGGCGGCAGCGATGGTGCGCGTTGCTTGAAGACGAAGGCTTCCGTCGGCTTGGAGACGAAGGCTTCTTCGATGCTTGGAGACCGTCGGCGGAAGAGTGCTGCCTGGGGTTGCACGAGACTTGCTCCGTCTTCCCGGTGTCGCCTTTTTCGTCGACGGCGGCGGCGATGGTGCGCGTTGCTTGAAGACGAAGGCTTCTTCGATGGCTTGGAGACGAAGGCCCTCCTGGCGGCTTGAAGACGAAGGATTCTTCGACGGCTCGTGAAGACGAAAGCTTCAGTCTTGGCGGCGAAGCATTCTTCGGCGGCTTGGAGCCGAAAGATTCTTCAGCGGAGTGTTATCGTCTTCTTGGTGCGGGAGCATAATGCCAACGGCATGGCGAAAAGACGAAGCCGAGTGTGGTGGCGATCGCCTGGTAGCGAGGATGAGTCGGAGGCGTTGAAGGCCAGGGAAGGTGGCTCCTCTTTTTTTTTTTTTTTTTTTTTTTTTTTTTTTGGAATTGACTTTACCTCTCGATCGGTCTTGCACTTTTCATATCCTTGCAAGATTCATCCCCTTGAGTACCTTCCGAAGGCTGGCCAGATTATTGATGAGGTCAACCGCGGGTTTAGAGTTACTAGCGAGGTTGCACCTTTCTGGTAGCAATGTCAGCTTGAAGGACACCGAGATGGGCGTTCTGAAGAGGATGACGAGGCCACGAGCATCAACAAGGAGTAGACTGCTTTGGTTGTCTTTTGCTTGTCGATCTTGACCTTGATGACAGCTCCAGTGGTTCTTTTGGCTTTGTGGAGGTCACGAAGGCTGCGGCTGTTGTTTATGCGTCCGCCATTCTTCGGGTTGCTGCTTTTGACTTTAGTGGCAAGTTCCATCCTTCAGGTGGGCCTGAGCTTTTGCATGAGCCCGGTGGATTTCAAGGCAACGATTCTTTTTTAGCGGAGCAGATGCGCACCTTCTTTGGAGGGTGGCGAGCTTCATTGCTTACGACGGTCTTCGCTGGAAGACGCTTCCTTGGGCTTAGCTGCGACTGAGGGGGAGAGACGTCAAGCATCGCTTCAGAAGCTGGAGAAGGCCCGAGCGACCGAGAAGACTTCTGGAGCAGAGTTGTGAAGCAGCGGAAAGCTGGCGACGCGTCGAGAGTTGACTGATTCCCTACCCCTGGAATTGCAGCGCGTGTAAGCTGTTGGGAGCGAGCCACTTTGGCGCCTTAGGGACTTCGACTTGCCACACTCGTGCGTCGCTTTAGAATCTGGAGTTTCATTTGGGGAAAGCTCGAGCTACCGAGAAGATGTCTGGAGCAGAGCTTGCGAAGCAGTGAAGAGCTGACGAAGTGTCGGGAGCTGGTGCATTGATCGAGAAGGCTTCCGGAGCGACCCTTGTGACGCAGCGCATAGCTGGCGACGCGTCAGAAGTTAACGGCTTCTCTACCCCGGGAGTTGCAGCGCGTGTAGGCCGCAGAAGGCGAGCTGCTTTGACGCCTCAAGGACTTTGACTTTCTTATCATCCTTTAGTTTGCTGACCGGATTGATGGTTATGCACTCACTTGCCTCTGGACTGGCCTTCTGGGACGATGTTGGGATGTTTTTTTTTTTCTGGACTGAACCTTTGTAGGTTGCCTACGTACCCTACTGAGAGGGATCAAGTCGCACGTAGTTCGTTTATTCACTTTTTTTTTTTTTTTTTTTTTTTTTTTTTTTTTTTGAGCAAGGGGGGTAACCTTGCGTTAGGCAAAGTACCTTTTGAGGGACTTGCCACTGGTAGGCAGAGTCGCCACTGGTTCGCAGCTGTCGCCCACCTTCTTCGCTTCAATATAGTTGGAAGTGAAGATCTTCTTGACTGGAGTTTTGATGATTGCTGGAGTTTGACTGGAGTCGATGTCCCGGCAATTTGGAAGGATTTGTTCGCCGCTTTCGCAGAGACGAGCTTGAGTCTTTGTCAGGCGATGTGGTATTGCAGCTGAGGGTAGTGATCCCATGTGTGCCATGCTTTCTTTGCTGCGGCTGGATTTGAACATTGACTCGGTGGAGTTTTGCCCCCGAGTGTTTTCTGACTTGATTGCAAGTTGCTCAGAGCTGGTGCGCTCGGAAGACTCGGTTGAGCTCGAGATGTGCAACAGACCACGTAACGGTAGCGTCATCTCTTGCAAAGTGCTGAAGTTGGCCTCGGAGAATGACGACGCTGGTTCCTTTGCTGGAGTAGAAGGCGATCGTCCTGGTTTGCGAAGCCACTGAGGTACGAGCCGCAGGACTGAAGCAGCTTGAGCAGGCAACGGAACACATCGCATCGGGCTTGATTTGATGTTGATGTGAATTTTCCGTCTTGACGCTGGCGCTCCCTTGACTTTCTGCACCGTCTGGCTGGAGGATGTCATTAGTTTTGCAAGTGGAGAGCTTCTGTCCTTCGCAGCTGCTTTGGCTCCCTGAGCTCGTAGAGCTTTTGCTGGATGAGCTTCTGCAACGAGATCTTTCACTTGGTAAAATTTGGCGTCAGCAAGGTGTGCTTTAGCCTTGTTGAATAGCTTGTCGTAGGCCACGATGCTTCTTCCCATGCTTTCGATGTTGGTATCGCTTTCTTCATCGACTTCTCGGAGCACTTGGTGGACTTCCATCACGTAGCAGCAGACCTTGAAGTCTTGATCAGCTTCAAGGAAGCGATTGGGAAAGAACTCCTGGAGTGTTGCCGGCTCTAGGAAGCTTTGCTGGAGGAAATTTTCCAGATTTGCTGGTGGTACTTTGGACGTCTTTTTTCCTGGAGCATCATTCTTTTCCTTGAAGGACTTTCTTCTGGGGAATTTTCTTCTTGCCCGGTCTTTAGCCAGACGTGCTATCATGTAGCTTGATCGTCGTGACCTTCTCCTTCGAGGCGCCATAGCCCGTGTGTTTTCTTCAGTAAGATCTTCTTTGCCAAGATGAAGAACTGGTGCTGCGACTGAAGGCTCTTCTTTGATCGGAAGGACTTGCTCTTCTAGAGACTGTACCGATTCATCTTCTGATCCCCAGCCGGTTGGCTTGATTTCTTTGTTTGGAATCGAAGGAGGCATGGAGTAGAGGACATAGAAGTCGATCTTACCTGATGGTTGGCCTAGCAGGTTGACTTCGGGGCTTCTTTGTTCGTCTCTCGCTTTGAGCATGTGCCGGGACGTAGCTTCGTTTGGAAGAGGGAGTGCTTGCATGAGAGACGGTTGCCCCCAAGACAGTAAGGATTTGGCCCTCGGCACTGAAGAAGTATGCCGTCGTCGTCTTCTTGGACTGCCCCCTTTCTTTGAGTCATCAACGGTGGACTGCCCCCCTTCTGCGAGGACCGACGGGGCATCTTGCAATTCGTCGTCCGAAGTAGAAGTATCACCGTTGTCGGGAGCCGTAATGGAGATATGATTGACGGCAGCCATGGGTGGGTGGGTGGGTGTTGAAACGAAGTCCTCGATTGGCATTCCCGGACGATCGAACGCTGACTTCTTCTTTGATTGTTTGACTGGCCCGAGCCTCTCGAACACGGACGTGCGTTTTCGATTCGACCAGTCCTTACCACCTCTGGTTTGCTTCCGGAACAAGGCTTGGCATCGAGCCCGTCGTCGTCTTCTCCTGCTGTCTGGATGGCTAAGGTAGGTAGAGAGTGCATCGGAGATTGTCGATCCTTCAGCTGCTTCATCTGCCATCCTTGCCTCGATGTAGTTCGAGGTGAAGGTCTTCTTTGCTGCGGTTCTGATGACCAACGGAGCTTGACTGGAGCCGATGCCTCGGCGGTTCGGGGGAATTTGCTCTCCGTTTTGAAATAGCCGAGCTTGAGTTCTTGTCATCCCATGCGGAGTTGCTGCTGGTGGGAGTGTGCCCATGGCGCTTTCCTCGTTATAGCCAGCTCTAAACAGCAATTTGGCAGCATTTTGCCCCCAACTCCCTTCTGGTTTGAATCCGAGTTGCTCGAGGTCTGCTGATTCGACGGGTCTGCTCGGGTTCGGAGCTTGCGTCAGACTAGGTAGTGGCATCGTCATTCCTTGCAGAGTGATGACATTGGCCTGAGATAGCGTCGGGGCCATCTTCCTCGTCGGAGTAGAAGGCGATCGCTCGGATTTACGGAGCCACTGAGGCGCGAGACGCAGGATAGGCACCGTTTGGATTGGCAACGGGGTATGTTGCGTTGCTCTTGGCTCGAAGCTGATGCGCATCCTTTGCCTAGGTTTCGGTGTTCCTTGGATCTTGAGTCTTGCCTCATCAGAGGGTGGCACCGAATTTGCGGGAAGTGGAGTCTTGTCCTGTTTCACTTCTTCAATCTTTTGAGCTCGAGGAGCTTTAGCTGGAAGAACTTCCGCGACCAGGCCCTTTGCTTGGTAGAATTTAGCGTCGGCCAGGTGTGCCTCGGCCTCGTTGAATGGCTTGTCGTCCGCAACTATGCACCTCTCCACGCCTTCTTCGTAGTACTTGAGGCACTGGTGCCAGGTGGATACCACGACGCCGTTCTCGTGCAGCCATGGTCTTCCTAACAGGAGACGATATGATGTCTGGCAGTCGATGATGTGGAAGAGGACCGTTGTATCCAGCGGGCCGATGGAAAGCTTCAGACGAATGATTCCAACGGTGGACTGTCCGCCTTGGTTGAAGCCTTGAATGACCAACTGACTTGGTGAGAGCTGGTCGTCGGTAATGCCGAGTTGCCGCATCGTCTGGATGGGCATGATGTTGACAGCGGAGCCACAGTCCAATAAGATTCGGTTCACTGGCTTCTCCTTGATGTATCCCGAAACGTAAAGAGGCCGGTTGTGCAATCGCGTTCCGAGTTGCAGGTCCTCGTCTGAAAAGGTTATCGTTGCATCACACGAGGCTACAGCTTTGCCCTTCTGGTCATCCTTCCTTTTTCTCTTGTAGCTATCTGGATCGGCCAAGGCCGCCGCCATTGCCAGGCGAGCCTTCTTCGGAAGATGCAAAGCCTCTACGAGCGGCATGTGCAAGATTGCTTCGTCGTGAGCGGCGGTGCCCCCATCGTTGGAGTCGTCTTCTTCAGAAGTCTCGCCTTCGTTCTTTCCTTCCGACACTTCATGGACTTCGACCATGCAACAGGACACCTTGATGTGTTGGTCCGCTGGGAGGAAGTGATCCGGGAAGAACTCTTGCAAAGTTGTCGGCTCTGGAAGACTTTGCTGAAGGATATCGTCTTGGCTTGCTGGCGGCACTTTGAACGCCTTCCTTCCTGGAGTCTTACTTTTCTTCTTGTAGGTCTTCCGCTTGGTGAATCCCCTCATCACACGGTCTTGCTTGAGCTTCTTTTCTTGCCATGGCTTTCGCCGCCGCGGTAGCATGACCCATGCTTCTTCGTCGGTGGATTCCCCTCCGCTAGGATGAAGGTCGACAGCAGCAACTGGTTCCCTCGAAGGTACTTGTTCTTCTGGAGGCTCTACTGGCTCGTCTTCCGATCCCCAACCGGTGGGCTTGATTTCGTCAATTGGAACAGACGGAGGCCTTGAGTAGAGGACGTAATAGTCGAACTTCCCCGAAGGCTGGCCCAGCAGACCGACTTCCGGATCTCCCTGCTCGTATCTCTTTTGGAGAGCGTATTGGGACGTAGCTTGACTGGAAGGGACTCGCTCTTCTCGAGGCTCTACTGGCGTGCCTTCCGATTCCCAGCCGGTGGGCTTGATTTCGTCGATTGGAACGGACGGAGGCCTTGAGTAGAGGACATAATAGTCGAACTTCCCCGAAGGCTGGCCCAGCAGACCGACTTCTGGATCTCCTTGCTCGTATCTCCTTTGGAGCGCCCGTTGGGATGCAGTATTGCCTGGAAAAGGTGCTGGCGTGAGCGATGATTGCCCCCAGGGCAGCGGTGTTTCCTCCTCGGAGAACGCAGGAGTACGTTGACGTCGCTTCGAGATTTTCGGCTGGGAAGTCGACTTAGCGATTGACGCTTGACGATTGAGGCGCAATTTGGGCATGCTTCGTCGAGCGGCAACGAGTACCGACGAGAAGGAGCCGAAGGTGATGGACGTCATGTTGGTCGTAGCAACCTCCCCGGAGTCGATCTCTATCTTCCCTTGCTTGGCGAGTGCCATGATTCTTTCCTTGAAGACGAAACATCTTTCGATGGGATGACTCACCACCCGGTGGTATTTGCAGAAGAGAGGGTCGTCGACGCGATGCATCTGCTCGGGCCTCTTTGAAGGAGGAAGCTCTATCATCTTCTCTTGCAGCAGTTGGTCGAACATGGAGGAGACTTCCGAGTCTGGGAAGGGGTACTCCTTTGCTTCGAGCTCCTCGAGAGTCATCCTTTGTCTTGGCGGCGGAGGCGGTGGTATAGCGGCTCCCTTCTTCTGATCCGGCTTGCCACCGATCTTGAGCGGTTTGGAGGTTGAAGCGACGTCAGCAACGTTGACTTGTTTCGATCTCGTTGCCGGTGGCTTGTCCTTCTTCTCTATCTTCAAGAAGTCCTCGTTCTTCGAGTCCCCGCGGTTTGCTAGGCTGAGTTCCATGTCATGAGCCCGAGTTGCGAGTTCTTCGAAAGACCGAGGCTTGATACCTTTGAGGATGTAGAGCAGACCCCAGTGCATGCCTTGGGTGCACATCTCGATGGCCGAGTCTTCAGACAAGCGGTCTCGTGAATTCAGCGCGAGGTTTCTCCACCTGTCGATGTAGTCGATCACTGGCTCGTCTTTCCTTTGCTTGACGGCGGTGAGCTCGATCATGCTGACGGTTCGTCTGGTGCTGTAGAAGCGATTGAGGAACTCCCTCTCCATCTGATCCCAGCTGTCAATGGTTCCTGCAGGAAGATCAACGTACCAGTCGAACGCGTTGCCTTTGAGGGTGCGGACGAATTGCTTCACCATCTCGTCGCCATATGTGCCGGCATTATTGCAGGTCTCGATGAAGTGGGCAACGTGCTGTCTCGGATTTCCCTTTCCGTCGAAGTGCTGAAACTTTGGCGGCTGGAATCCGACTGGGAAGCGTAGCTGCTGGATCCTCGTAGTGTAGGGCTTCGAGTATGCCGCCGTGATCGGAGGAAGGCCACTGCCGTGAGAACGCATCATGTCGGCTATCAACGCTTGGACTTGCTGAGCATTCATCGTTGCCGTTGCTGGAGGTTGAGTGGCCGCCGAGGCTGGCGCCGGGTAGACGACTTCCAATGGGACGGGAGCCGAGGAGAGCGCTGGAGTAACCGCTTGAATCGTCGGAGCGACTTCTGCAGGAGCGGGAGTTGAAGACGGAACTGGAGCGGCTACCGGAGAAGCGACGGGTTGGCTAACTGCTGCAGTGTCCTTTGCGCTTAGCTTCTGGAGCAGAGCGTTGATGTGACGATCCTTCTCCTCCATTAGCCGAGTAATCTGCGCCATGTGCTCGTTCATCTGCATGACTTGGAGCTGAAGAGCGGTCGGAGGGTGGTGACGGAGAACGCCTCGGTGTTGCATGTTCGCATCCTCGCCGTCATCATCTGAGATGTAGTTACGCCGACTTGCTTCTGGCTGATGATTGACGTTTGCCCCCTGCAGAGGAGGTGCAATGTCTGCCGGAGAACCCGAACGGGTTCGGGGTTGGGGCTGGTCCTCCCCAAACTTCTGGACATGGACTCCAGGATCAAGGCTCGTTTCTTCAAGCACCAGGGCCTCGTCGGCGCTTTGGCGAGTATCTTCGGTAGTAGCTTCCGGCACGAAGACATCCGCAAGAGTCCGTGTACGCCGAGTGTAGACGCGGACCATTGGAGGAGCATCACCCTCCGGATCTACTGGATCACCGTGTCGGAGTAGAGGAGACTCGGCGATTGGTGAGAGGCTTGGAGCAAACGCATCGTTGTTTGTTCCGGCCATTGCAAACTTCAAGCAGCTTCTTCAACCGTACGGATGAAAGGAGAAGAGGTCCCACCGGGCGTGCCAGAAATCTGTATGCGCAAAAAAGGTACGGGTCGGCTTTATTGCACAAAACGAGATTACAATTGTGGCCGGGACCCGGGTTGCTCGGGTGTAGCGAGTCCGGGTTGTGGCGAGTTTTGATCAGGGGATTGTGGGAAAGATCTTCTGGGGGATCCCTTTGATCCGCGTCTCCACGTGGTGTTCGTGCGAGAGCGCTGAAGGGGCTGCCCAGGACAGGGGTTTTACAGGGAGAGGGTTTTGGAGAGGCTAAGGAATGTCCACCGTTGCTTTGTCCCTTCCGTGCTTCGCGCTTTCTCGGCTAGGGGGTTTTCGGCTTCGTTCCTCGGTCTTCGCGTCTTCCTCGTTCCTTGCTGGACCTCGGTGTCCTTGATCGTCGGTTCGCGGCGTCGATCTAGCTTTTGGCGTTGGCTTTGGCTTTGGCTTTTTGGCTTTGGCTTTACTCCGGCGTGGCTCTGGCTTTTGCTTTGCTTCGGCGCTTGCACTTGGACGTAGCTGGGAGAGACTTGCGATGCTTTCGTTCTTCCGGACTTCGCGTCGTATCGGCTAGAACGTGCGGTGCTTTTGCTCGTGGCCGGCGTAGTCGCTTGGCTTTGGCACTTGCGTTGCTTTGGCGCGGGCTTTACTGGGGCTTTGCTTTGGCTTCTTGCGTAGGCTTTAGCTTCAGCGTCAACTCGATCTTCTTCCTCGAACGACGTAGGCTACTCCTCCGGTGCTTCGACGGTTTGCTTGTCGACGGGACTTCTCCTCTTCTCCGGGCTTCTTTGGCGTGATCGGAGTCGAAGAATGCTTTCGAAGATGGTGGGGGTAGCACCGATCTCCGTGCGACGGTTGCGGCGTCGGCTTTTGTTGATGAAGACGACGAGGGTAGCGACGGTCTCCGTGCGACGGTTGTAGCGTCGGCTTTTGTTGATGAAGACGACGGGGTAGCGACGCTTCAGACGATCTGCTCCAGGCTTTCTTCTTCGTGGATGGGGCAGGCGTTGGTCGAAGACGACGGGGTGATGACGCTTCGCTTCTCTCCTCCGGGCTTTGGGGCTTGATCGGGATTGAGGATTTGTTGGAGCCGACGGGGTAGTGCCGCTCCTCTTCTTCTCCGGGCTTTTGGGCTTGATCGGAGTCGAAGGCTTGTTGGAGACGACGGGGTAGTGCCGCTCCTCTTCTTCTCCGGGCTTTTGGGCTTGATCGGAGTCGAAGAATGCTTTCGAAGATGGTGGGGGTAGCACCGATCTCCGTGCGACGGTTGTGGCGTCGACTTTTGTTGATGAAGACGACGAGGGTAGCGACGGTCTCCGTGCGACGGTTGTAGCGTCGGCTTTTGTTGATGAAGACGACGAGGGTAGCGACGGTCTCCGTGCGACGGTTGTAGCGTCGACTTTTGTTGATGAAGACGACGGGGTAGCGACGCTTCAGACGATCTGCTCCAGGCTTTCTTCTTCGTGGATGGGGCAGGCGTTAGTCGAAGACGACGGGGTGATGACGCTTCGCTTCTCTCCTCCGGGCTTTGGGGCTTGATCGGGATCGAGGATTTGTTGGAGACGACGGGGTAGTGCCGCTCCTCTTCTTCTCCGGGCTTTTGGGCTTGATCGGAGTCGAAGCTTGTTGGAGACGACGGGGTAGTGCCGCTCCTCTTCTTCTCCGGGCTTTTGGGCTTGATCGGAGTCGAAGCTTGTTGGAGACGACGGGGTAGTGCCGCTCCTCTTCTTCTCCGGGCTTTTGGGCTTGATCGAAGTCGAAGGTTTGTTGGAGACGACGGGGTAGTGCCGCTCCTCTTCTTCTCCGGGCTTTTGGGCTTGATCGGAGTCGAAGGCTTGTTGGAGACGACGGGGTAGTGCCGCTCCTCTTCTTCTCCGGGCTTTTGGGCTTGATCGGAGTCGAAGACTTGTTGGAGACGACGGGGTAGTGCCGCTCCTCTTCTTCTCCGGCCTTTGCTTCTGGCGTCTTCGGAGTCGAAGGGTTCTTCTTCTCCGAGCTTTCTTCTTCGTGCACGGAGTCGAAGGGATGATCTTCGTGTGCAAGGGCCTTCACATTGATGAGGACTTTCAGTAAGCCGATCCCTCGGGACAGGCTTGACTGTGCCTCGTGAAGCCTCGGGTCGATGAAGAAGCGTGCTCTCTTCTGCAGAGCTCTGGCGCTTTGTCTTCAACTTTCCAAACATTTTTTCCTTCCCCCACCCCCTCTATTTATAGGCAAAGAGGTGGGGAGAGAGATATGGAAACTTTTTAATTTTAAATCCCCTTTGTATCTCTCTCATAATTACCCGGATTTTATTCATCCATTGATGAAGGGAATAACATTTAATTGTTTTCCTTTTCTGGCGGGTGCAATTATGGCTGGATTTTGCGCACGAAATCGATGGCGATCGGGCGCTTCGTTTTGTGCGTCGGATCGAGGGATCGGCGCAGATCCGCGTGTGTGCAGACGTCATACGCTACCTCCCCCCGCGCATGGCGGTATTTTTTCCTTTTCTTTCTTTTCTTTCCTTTTCTTTTCTTTCCTTTTTCTTTTCTTTCCTTTCTTTTCTTTCCTTTTTCTTTTCTTTCTTTCTTCTTTTCTTTCCTTGCAGGGCCGGCCGGCCCCTCCTTGGGGTTCGGTCCCCACTAGGGCCGGCCCTATAGGGTTCGGACCCTAGTAGGGGCCGGCCCCTCTTGGGGCGGGGTCCGAGTCCATGCCGGCGCGCGCGAGTCGGGTCTGCGTGTCTGGTTTGCATCCACGTTGGCGCGAGCGAGTTGGGTCCGCGTGTCGGGTCTGCATCCGCGTCGGCACACGTAAGTCGGGTTCGGGTCCGACAAAATTCGTGTGTCTACAATGCCGATCGGACGACCAAAAACGGTTAAAGCTTTTAACCGGGTGGAAAGTATTTGTGCCGTCCGATTAACACCGATCGGACGACAGATCTCATTCTAATAGGACAAAACGTAATCATATTTTTTTGTCCTATTCGAATGACATCGCACGGATCTCATCCGTTCGATCATTCGATCGAACGGTTAAAGCTTTTAACCGGGGCGGAAAGGTTTTGTGCCGTCCGATTCATGCCGATCGGATGGCCGGAAATGGTTAAAGCTTTTAATCGGGTGGAAAGTATTTGTGCCGTTCGATTAACACCGATGGAACGGAAGATCTCATTCGAATAGGACGAAACATAATCATCTTTTTTTGCCCTATTCGAATGACATCTCACGGATCTCATCCGTTCGATCATTCGATCGAACGGTTAAAGCTTTTAACCGAGCCGAAAAAGATTTGTACCGTCCGATTCACACCGATTGAACGGTTAAAGCCTCGATTTCTCTCTCTCTCTTCCCCCATGCTCTCTCTCTCTTTCTTCTCGACTACCCCTAAAACCCTGACCTCATAGAGAACCAATCTCATGCAATATCGTGCTCGATGCTATGATGCTCGGAGGGTGTTTTGCCACCAAAGGCGGCCCGCTGCATTACTGACAGGTGTGTTGCCGCCGAAGGTGGCCCATTGCAGTGCCGACAGGCACATGCATGCACTAGTCCATATAACAAGGGATGGCGATTTTGTGCTGGCTAGACAAAACTCTCTCATTCTTTCTCTCCCCCTTTATTCCCCCTTGATTTTCCTTATTTATCTCCTCTCTCTATTTAATTGCCATGCAAAATTCCTTTTTATCTTTCCTTAACCGGCCATCTTCCCCTTTATTCCCTTCCCTCATTTATCTCCTCTTTCTATTTAATTGCCATGCAAAACTCCATTCTATCTTTCCTTAACCGGCCATCCCTCTCTAAAAACCTGATCATAGCCTTCCCTTTCTAAACCCCTCGCATGATCCATGCACATTTAGAACCTATAAACCCCTCGCGCGATCCATGCACGTTTAGAACCTAGCGATCGTCCCTCTCTCTCCCCTCGTCTCTCTCTCTCTCTCTCTCTCTCTCTCTCTCTCTCTCTCTCTCTCTCTCTCTCCCACACGATCTCTATCTCTCTCTTCCTGGCCCGGCTCAATAGTGAGGCAGCTATAGGTAGCCGCCTAAGGCTAGGGCTGGCAATTCTGGACCCGACTCGGCAAACCCGACACGAAGTTAGCGGGTCAGGGTTTGGGTTAAACGGGTTCGGGTCGTCACAGTAGACCCGTTTAATAAACAGGTCGGGTCCGGGTTTAGAGTCTGGACACGGTAGACCCGAGAAGACCCGTTTAAAATTCAATGGGTCATGTCGGGTCGGGTCGGGTCTACTCGCAATCCGATACTATAGTCTATAGTACTAGCAGGTCTTATTGGGTCAGGTTGGGTCATGTCGGATTGGGTCAACTGAATAGACCCGTGTAGTAAACGGGTCGTATCGGGTCTACCCATTTATAAGCAGTTTGCGTACGGGTTTAGGGTCTAGACACGATTAGTTAAACAGGTCAGGTCCGAGTCTAGGGGTTTTAGATGTGACCCGAAACTAGACACGACACGATTGGTTAAACGGGTCTCTCTCTCTCTCTCTCTCTCTCTCTCTCTCTCTCTCTCTCTCTCTCTCTCTCTCTCTCTCTCTCTCTCTCTCTGCGTGTCTGTGTTTGTGCCCGCGCTAAATGGCTACCAAAGCGGACGAGTTGGTGACCTCGCTCAAGGCCGGTAGCCTCTCAACCCACACCCACCATACCCACCATTTAGGCCCGGCCCATTATGAAAAAAAATAATATAAAAAGATCCCATTTAGAATTTTCGTCATAGGACTCAGTTTGTATCAAGACGGCCCTGCTCTCGTGCCTACTCTCTTTCCCCACGGTCTCTCTCTCTCTCTCCCTTTCTCCCCCCTGGGGTAGGGGAGGTGGGGGTTGGTTGATCTCGCCAAAGGCTCCTGCTTCGTGCCAATCGGCACGGGCATGCCAAAGACGGTCAGGTGTGTTTTCGCCGCATATGACGGTGGGGGTGGGGGTGGTGATGTCCGAGGGGTGTCTTGCTGCCAAAGGCGGCCCGCTGCATTGTTGACAGATATGTTGCCGCCGAAGGTGGCCCGCTGCAGTGCCGACAAGCACGGGCATGCACTAGTAATTCAACATGTAGTGCAGTAAGCACCTTACAACAAAACGAAGTCGCCGCCTGCACTTCCCCGATTCGGGACATCAACACCCTTGCTGCACCAGCCATCTCCTCAGCTGAACGGAATGACCCATCCATCCAAAGCACATTCTCCTCCGCTATGCGCCCTTCCTTCCGCACCAACTCCGAAGATTTACGGATAAACCTGGCACTCATCGTCAGACTTCGGTGCACCAGCTCTTTTACAGAACCCCCGTCATTGCTAATGAGTTTAGTGCAATGCACCTTCCATAAATGCCACATAACCACTGCCAAAATTTCCCCCGGTGCCGGTGTATTCCTCTGCCGAGCCTTTGTTTGAAACATAGGTACAAGAGGCTTCGAGTTGGAAACAGAGATGGAGGTTGGCCAACCACGAAAACCCTTTATATTTGCTGACCAACTTTTTTTTAACTAAGCCATTGACTAAGGTAACAATCAGATACATTTGGTGACCTAATGATTTTTGCCTCAAAGAAAATCAGCGTCCTAGTGCACCCAAGCGGCTCTCAGGTTGTTGAGGTGGGAGTGGACGATCTGGACCCGGCCCGCCGGCGGTGGAAGTTCCGAGGATGAGTCTCAGATCTCCTACTCTGCTCGGTTGGAGTGGGTCCTAGTGGCGCTTGGCGACGGCGACAGGGTTGAGGCAGGTAGAGATCATTGGCAACACCACTCCTATTTTTTCTGTGCGCGCTGGTGGTGTGGTTTTTTTTTTTTTTAAGTCTCTCTTTGTTTTGTGTGATTGTTTGTTCATCCTGTGAGATATCCTCAATCTCAAAACCAGGTATTAACATGAGGTCCCATCATACATATAAGGATCGTTTCCGCCCTCTACTTTTCCAAGGTGAGACTAATCTAGCTTCCAACACTCCCTCTCATGTGCAGGCCAATCTTTTGTTGTCCTTGTCACGTGAATGACAGATGTGTGAGGACCACACTCGGTAGGTGAGTTTACGGTTAGGCTCTGATACCATGTGAGATATCCTCTATCCCAAAACCCAGGTATTGAGATGAGATCCCATCATACATATAATGATCGTTTCCGCCCTCTACTTTACTGAGGTGGGACTAATCTTCCAAACTCCCCCTCACGTGCAAGCCAATCTTTTTGTGGTCCTTGTAACGTGGATGATAGATGTGTGGAGACCACACCCGGCAGTTGAGTGTACGGTTAGGCTCTGATACTATGTAAGATATCCTCTATCCCAAAACCCAGGTATTGAGATGAGGTCTCATCATACATATAAGGATCGTTTCCGCCCTCTACTTTACCGAGGTGGGACTAATCTTCCAACACATCCCCTTTTTTTCTCCTCGCCAGTGAGCTGTGTGAGGGGTTTTGGCTACCTGCGTGCGGAGGTACTGTGTAGGTTTCCGCCGATGTGTAGCGGCTTGTGGTAGTGTTCCCCTCTCGGGTGGTGGTGGAGGTGGTTGTATGGTCTTGTGCCTGTCTCTTCGTCGATGTGTAGTATTTCTTGCTTGCGCTGGGCAGTGGCGCCCCGGAGGTCCGTTGAAACAACCCCCCCCCCCCCCCCCCCCCCCCCCCCTTTTTTTTTTTTTAAGTACCAAAAAAATAATAAAAACTAAAAAGCCTCTCTATCTTCTTAATCGGGCCCTGGTCCACAGGGGGCCCACTGGTTGGTAATAGCGTTACATTCGGGAGCGACATGAAGTTAAGTTGGCCACCAACTCAACGGCCCATTCGAAACCTGTCTTCTTCTTCACAAACCTCCTTATAAAACCTCCATCTCCTCCCTCTCTCTCTCCCCACACTGCTACAAACAGAGTCATCGCACCTTCTGAGACCTCGCCGGCGATCACCGGCCGACATTTCAGATGGCCCAAAGCGCGATGGGGTTCGGATTGGCCCTGGCTCTCGTCGCCATGCTCTCGGGCCACGCCTCGGCCCAGTCACTAGGCTGCACCACCGCGGTAGTGAGCCTCGCGCCCTGCCTCGGCTACATCACCGGGAACTCGTCGGCACCGTCGGCCTCGTGCTGCTCGCAGCTCGCCAGCGTCGTCCAGACCCAGGCCCGGTGCCTCTGCACTGTCCTCAACGGCGGGGCCGCGTCGTCGCTGGGGATCACCCTCAACCAAACCCAGGCCCTTGCTCTCCCCGGAGCCTGCAAGGTCCAGACCCCGCCGGTCAGCCAGTGCAATGGTAGGCCTTACTCTACTCCTCTTTGTCTCTCCATTTTTTTGACAAATTTTATTCGTACCCCAAAAATCTGTAATTAGTCCCCAACAAACTTAAACACACCCCGTTTTCTTTTTATCACACCCCATTCCTGTTCCAAAAATACCCTTTCCTAGCTCTTGCACACCACCTTCAATACACCCCAATTAAATGGCACACACCTCATCTTGATTATCCCCCCTTAAATGTACCCCAATCATATGCACTCTTGAACACACCCCACTCTTAAATAAACCCCACGCAGTTGGTTGGTACTTGAGGACACATATAGGACCACTGAGATCTCTCTACGCTTTCATTTGTCTTTACTCTCTGTGCAGCCCTCTCGGCTTAAAAAATTCTGTCATCGCTATCGCTATTGATGACGATGATGCCACAGCCCCGCTACTGCTGTCACTGTCGCTGTCGATGAGGATGATGAGCAATCAAATGGTCTTTAGGTTTATTTGAATTTAAAGTACAAAAGAAAAGGGAATAGTCTGTATTCAAATTTAGTTGAGTAAGTTATTGAGAAACGGAGGAGAGACAGGGGCTAATTACAGAATTACAGGTTTTTGGGGTATGAATATTTTTTTTTTTGGGTAAATTGTGAATTGGCCCCCCTAAGTTTAGGTCAAAAACACTTAACCCACCATGTAGTTTATTTTGTTCAAAATTGCTCCCTAAAGTTTGAAATGTTAGCACAATACCCCCTTTTATCAACCACTTGATTTCCTCACTTGGTAATTTTTATCTAAAGCCCTTAATTTAGTCACCCTGAACCACGATGACCCCAACCGTGGTTCGGGGTCCAGCTGTCGACACCTGTTATTCATGTCCCTTTTGGCGGTTTCAGATTGTTGAGATCTACATGCCCACCAAGAGAACCTCAGGGGGCTCCCATCATAAGGGATGGACGATCAAATGGGTGGGGACAGGTATCAACGACTGACCCCGAACCACGGTGATTCCGTGGTTCACCGTGGTTCGGGGCGACAATTTTAAGCCATTCAATTTTTATATGATCAAAACTGAGCTGAAGGGGGTAAAATGTATAGTTTTTAAATTATAAGGGGGTTAAATGTTTTTGAACAAAACTTCAGGGGGCAAATTGTAATTTACCCTTTTTTGTTCGAACTTCGCCTGAAACGTTGTTCTATGGCAGCTGCGGCGGCCGGACCAGCAGCCACTCCACCGGAGGCCCCATCGGTCCCGGGAAACCCCGCTCCCGAGACCCCATCGACACCGTCAGCCACGAGCAACCCTGCTCCTGAGACCCCATCGACACCGACGTCGGTGCCTAGCGGATCGAAGACCGTCCCGTCGACGACGAGCGGACAATCATCGGATGGAGGCTCCAGCAAGTCTTGCCGTTCCATGGACTTTGCCATCCTCTTCCTTGCTGCATTCGTCTCAACCCTTACCAACCTCTGAGAGCTCACTCGTTCATATTTGTGTCCTTTTTTTCTTTTATCTTTCATTTGTTTGTATAAGTGTGGGTTTGATTGTTTAATCTGTTGATTAGTCATTGTAATCAGGGTAAATTAGTGGTAGGTCCCTGGAACTTGAACTTTTTTAATTTATTGTTAAGGACAGAAAAAGTTTATTGTTAGGTTAGGTTCCTCGACAAGTCAGTTTCTTGTAATAAGTCATCTGTTGCTCTTTCTATGTGGGCGATAAGAGGGAAAAAAAAAAAATCAGTCCAAAAAGAGTAATAGCAAAGGACTTAATGCAAAAAGTGTTCCTTGTCCAGGCACTTAATGTGAACCGGCTTTTAATGTGAAATGAAGTTTTTTTGTGTCCTTAATGTGGAACGGAATTTATTCGAGGGGCGTATCACTATGTCCTCCGTATAATTATGGATGATAAGTGCCTTGTGCTTTCTTTTCTTGGTGAATATTTCAGAACTATGTGATCTACTCGAGCTAGGGCGGCAAACGAGCCGATCTTTGGTCTTTTTATTAAGTGAGCATAAACTTCAGACTTGGGCTTGGCTCGTCTAATAATCGAGCCAAGCCAAGTTTTGTTCTGCTTGAGTTTGACTCACGAGCATAAACTTCAAGATAGATTTCGCTCAAATTAGTGGTCGAATAAACATGAACGGTCCCTTTTCGAGATTGTTCCCAAACTTTAGAATCTGTCAAAAGCGTGGACTATATATCTTAGATCTATTCAAGCCAATTATGAGCCTACTCACGAGCTCTAAACAAGCAAGTTTGCGAGCCCAACCGAGCCGAGCTTTGGTCTGCTTAAGCTTGATTCTCTTATTAAACAAGCCGAAACTCTAACCTTGGGCTTGGCCAGATTAGTAATCGAACAAACTCGAATGAGCTTGTTTGCAAGCTGCTCATGAACAACTTGGTTCGTTTGCATGAAACGACGAGCGAGCGACACACGGACGCTCGTCGATAGGGGTCGAAGATCACGGGAATAGCCTCCGCAATCCTTCTACCCACGATTTTGGGATTGCAACCTGAGAACAAGAAACAAAAATTCACAAGGACAACATACACGACAAGAAACAACAAGGATTTAACGTGGTTCACCCCGGGAATAAGGGCTACGTCCACGACCGCCGCACAAATCCACTATAACCAAGATGAAGGTACAAAGTTACAAGATACCGCTCAAAAACCCTCATCACCCATCCCCTATTTAAGCACCAAGCCTCTCTCACAAAAAAGGAAACTTATGTGCACACATAATGAGCAGCTGAAATCATGGGTGCCATCCAAGGTCTACCTTCCATCTTTGCAAGCGCCCATTATGAGCTGCTGAGATCATGGGTGCCAACCAATATCTACCTTCCATCTTTGCATGCATGGTTGTCCCCCCAATTAATATTGCTGATTTTTTCCTTAACTGACCAACAATTAAGGCCAGTTCTTCATCCTCCACAACCAACGGGATCTCCTCATAACTCCCTACCAAAATCACAAAGATATCAAGGATCATCTCCATAAGGAAATCCGATTAGAGGATGGGGCGGGTACATGAAGAGGGATAACTCCATCAACCTCAACAATCTCCCACTTGGAGATATCCCGAGTATAATATCATCTCTGTGCGGTGGCGGCCTCTAGCTCAATCAACTAGGCCAATGGAAGCTGCACACAGCTTCCCTTTATCGGGTGGAACGTGCTTTGTAAACATGTCAGCTGGGTTGACTTTGGTGTCAATTTTTCGAAGATCAAACTCCCCGTCTTCGAGCTTCTGCTGGACGAACCTATATCTGATGTCGATATGCTTTGTTCTGGAGTGAAAACCACCATTCTTAGCCAGATGAATGACGCTTTGACTATCACTGTAGAGAACACACTCTACTTGACGACCAAGTTCTCCCAAGAGTCCTTTCATCCAGATCATTTCTTTGCAGGCCTCGGTGACTGCAATATATTCCGACTCCGTGGTTGACAATGCCACGATGTCCTGAAGGCGCGATACCCAGCTAACGGCTCCGCTACCAAGTGTGAAGACGTACCCCGTGGTACTCCTTCTGCCATCAAGATCTCCAGCCATGTCGGAGTCAATAAAACCATCAATTTGCGTGCTATTACTGCCAAACTCAATAGCACGAGTAGAAGTCCCTCTGAGATATCTGAATATCCACTTTACTGCTTCCCAGTGTTGCTTGCCAGGCTTGCTCATGTATCGACTGACGACACCTACGGCATGTGCTATGTCGGGGCGGGTAGAGACCATAGCGTACATCAGGCTACCTACGGCTGATGCATACGAGACTTGATCCATGTAGCTCAACTCCTCTTCAGTAGTTGGTGATTGCTCTGCTGATAATCTGAAGTGTGCCCCTAGTGGCGTGCTTACAGGCTTGGCATTCTCCATGTGAAAACGCTTTAGAATCTTGTTGACATACTCGGACTGCGAGAGACGAAGTGTCCTGGATAATCTATCTCTGTAAATCCTCATACCAAGGATTTGATTTGCTGGGCCTAGATCTTTCATCTCGAAGACTCCAGAAAGACTGGCCTTCAAATCCTTGATCATCTTCATGTCAGGGCTAGCGATTAGCATATCGTCAACGTACAACAATAGTATCACGAACGAGCTTCCTATCCTCTTCACATAGCAGCACTGATCAGTCTTGCACTTAGCAAACTTTTGAGCCACCATGAAGTCGTCAAACCTTCTGTACCATTGCCTGGGGGCTTGCTTTAGCCCATAAAGGCTCTTGCGTAGCCTGCAGACATACTGCTCCTTGCCCTTTTTCAAGAATCCTTCCGGCTGGTACATATACAGCTCTTCCTCCAAATCACCGTGGAGGAAAGCTGTTTTGACATCCATTTGTTCCAAGTGTAAGTCGTCGATAGCGACCAAACTCAGAACAGCCCTGATGGTATTTAGCTTTACCACCGGGCTAAAAATCTCTTGGAAGTCGATCCCTGCTCGTTGTTCGTAGCCCTTGACTACCAACCTTGCTTTATGCCTAATAGACCCATTAGGCTCTTTCTTCTCTCTGAATAACCACCGGTTATGGAGCACCTTCTTGCCTGTAGGAGGAGCAACCAAATCCCATGTCTGGTTCTTTTGAAGAGAATTCATCTCCTCTTGCATCGCCGACTCCCACTTGACTCTAGCATCGGATTCCTGAGCTTCATCATAACTCTCCGGCTCACCATTATCTGTAAGCAATAAGTAGTTCAGAGTTTCAAGATATCGAGATGGCAATCTCCTGTCTCTCTCTCCTTTCCTCAGTGCAATTGGGACCTCGAGTTGATCAGGATTTGCTTCTTCATTTTGTTCTGCCACCTCATTTGCTTGAGAAGGCGTGAAACCTTTTGCAGATGTTTGCACTGGATCTATCAGAAGATGATCAACTTCTGATGGTGACGCCTGCTCTGAGGTGGCATTGTCCCAGTCCTTGTAAAGGACTTCTTCTCTGAAGATCACATTTCGGCTCCGAATGACCTTCCGAGTTTGGTGATCGTACAAACGGTACCCAAACTCGTCGCCACCATAGCCGATGAATGTGTACCTCTTTGACTTGGAATCCAGCTTTGATCTGTCGGCTCCATCGATCAAAGTGTAGGCGGTACACCCAAAAACCCGAAGGTGGGTGAGATCCACCTCTCTATCAGACCAAAGCTCCTCTGGCATCTCATTATCGATCGGCACAGATGGCGACCGATTGATGGTGTAGGCGGCAGTGCTAACTGCATCCGCCCAGAATGACTTGGGCAAACCCGAGTGTAGTCGCATACTTCGAGCTCTCTCTAGCAGCGACCGGTTCATCCTCTCGGCAACGCCATTCTGCTGAGGCGTTCCGGGGATGGTCTTCTGCCGCTTTATCCCTTGCTCCTTGCAGTAGATCTCGAACTCTGCACTGCAAAACTCCCCTCCATTGTCTGAGCGAAGAGTCTTCAACTGGCACCCTGACTCTTTCTCAGCACAGGCTCTCCAGGTCTTGAACACATCAAATACGTCTGATTTCTTTTTCAAGAAATAGACCCACACCTTTCTGGTAGCATCATCGATGAACATGAGGAAGTAGATGGAGTTGCCAAGGGATGGAGTAGAAGCTGGTCCCCATACATCTGTATGGACCAGCTCCAACCGCTCTGCCATCGGTGTGTTCCCTTGCTTCTTGAACGTGGCTCTCTTCTGCTTTCCGAGCACACAGCTTTCGCAGAAGTCTAGCTTAACCTCAGTTAAGCTAGACAGTTTGCCCATCTTGGCCACCGCCTGTAGGCCTCTTTCACTGATATGGCCCAGACGATGATGCCAGACATCACTAGTTGTCTGTGAGGTAGCAACAAACATATTGTTAGCTGAAACCGAATTTACTAGGTCCAAGATCTCACCATTTGCAATGTAGAGGGAGCCTTCACGTTTGCCACGAGCCACCGTCATGGCACCTTTGCTAACTCTCCAGTTGTCCTTGGTGAAGAGCACGTCGTAGTTTAGATCCGTTAGCTGACTAACAGATATGAGATTCTTTTTCAAGCTAGGGACGTGACGAATGTCCTTCAGTGGAAGAGAAGCCCCTGCACTAAGCTTGAGACTGCCGCTCCCCTTTCCGGTGATGCTACACTTCTCGTCATTACCAAGGTAGACATTCCCCAGATTTTTCTTTTCATATTTGGGGATCTTGGCCTTCTCTCCGGTGGCATGGAACGATGCCCCGGAGTCAACGATCCAAGTGTCGATCTTGTTGTCGACTGACAGGAGCAACAAATCATCATCACTATTAGATGTGGCGACACACGCCTGGTCTTGCTGGTAGCCATCGGATTGAGGTCGTTTTGGCCCCCGACAGTCCTTTGCAAAGTGTCCTCGCTTGCCACAGTTGTAGCACTTGTAGGTGGCCTTGCTAGCATCGCCGGGTTGCTGGGACTTGCCCCTTTTTGATTTGGATCTATGCAGATTTCGGTTGTTCCGGCCTTGGGATCTCCCACGGTTCTCTACATTGAGAATACTGCCAGATGCCTCAATAGATCCGGAGTACTTTCTCCGTGATTCTTCATTGATGATGACGCTAACAACATCATCGAACTTCAGCACGCCATTGGAGGAGGAATTGCTAACCGTCATCACGAAGCCTTCCCAACTATCAGGCAGACTAGATAGTAGGAGAAGGGCTTGGACTTCATCGACGAACGTGATGGTCAGAGACTCCAGCTGCGTCTTGATGTTGTTGAAGGAGTTGACGTGCTCGATTGCATTTCCCCCTTCCTTCATCTTCAGGCTAAACAATTGCTTCATCAGAAGCACCTTGTTCGATACGGATGGCTTCTCGTACATATCACTGAGGGTCTTCATCATCTCGTACGTGGTCTTCGCTTTGGAAACGTTGAAGAGGACCGACTGTGCAAGGGACAATCGGATAGCGCCTAACGCCTTTCGATCGAGCACCTTCCAGTTGGGCTCCTCCATATTTGCAGGCTTCTTCTCCTCTAGCGGGTGGAACAGATCCTTTTGGTAGAGGTAGTCTTCCATCTGCATCTTCCAAAGGTTGAAGTTTTTGCCATCAAACTTGTCCATGCTGAGCTTTATCTTGTCTCCCATTGCTCCCACTCGACAAAGGAACGAATCTTTGGCGAGGAACCCAGCTCTGATACCACTGAAACGACGAGCGAGCGACACACGGACGCTCGTCGATAGGGGTCGAAGATCACGGGAATAGCCTCCGCAATCCTTCTACCCACGATCTTGGGATTGCAACCTGAGAACAAGAAACAAAAATTCACAAGGACAACATACATGACAAGAAACAACAAGGATTTAACGTGGTTCACCCCGGGAATAAGGGCTACGTCCACGACCGCCGCACAAATCCACTATAACCAAGATGAAGGTACAAAGTTACAAGATACCGCTCAAAAACCCTCATCACCCATCCCCTATTTAAGCACCAAGCCTCTCTCACAAAAAAGGAAACTTAAGTGCACACATAATGAGCAGCTGAAATCATGGGTGCCATCCAAGGTCTAACTTCCATCTTTGCAAGCGCCCATTATGAGCTGCTGAGATCATGGGTGCCAACCAATATCTACCTTCCATCTTTGCATGCATGGTTGTCCCCCCAATTAATATTGCTGATTTTTTCCTTAACTGACCAACAATTAAGGCCAGTTCTTCATCCTCCACAACCAACGGGATCTCCTCATAACTCCCTACCAAAATCACAAAGATATCAAGGATCATCTCCATAAGGAAATCCGATTAGAGGATGGGGCGGGTACATGAAGAGGGATAACTCCATCAACCTCAACATTGCAGCCGTAGCTCGAGCTGACCTAAAGTTTGAGTCCTACATGGGGACTCACAAGGGGTTGGATTCTAATCCAATGGCTTTAAGAACTGTTAGTTCCGACCCGCCCTATCGAGTGGACTAGAAGGATCCAGTTCTAGTCGAGGTGATAACTATTAAAGGAGGCATTCTTAGGGTTTGTCTGGTTCGCATAATTGGGGGCATTTTCACGGAATTGGAAATGATTTCCGGCCTCGAGGTTTATTGGTTCACAAATTTGGGGGTTGAATTCATTGCCAGGGGGAGATGAATTCTGCATTGGTGGAAATGAGGGTACAATGGTGATCAATTCCTCCCCCGTGTGTGTGTGTGTGTGTGTGTGTGTGTGTGTGTGTGTGTGTGGGGTGTGTGTGTGTGTGGGGGGGGGTGGGGGGGGGGGGGGGGGGGGGATTGAGAGGGTTTCCCTGGAAGATGACATGAAAATATTCTTTTGATGGTCGTACCCTTGGGATTCATGGGATTTATTATCCCTCGTCCTCATTTGAGTTTCGGTGTGATGTTCGGTGTTAGACGTGTTTGGTTCACAGATTTGAGGGGGAGAAATATATTCCAGGGGGAGATCAATTTGGCATTTGGCGGCTTAGAGGGGGAAAATCCATTCCTCTCGAGGTTGGGGGTAAATGATTCATTTTCCCCAGAAGATGACATGGTACATATATTTGTTCCGGTCTTATCCTTTGCCATTCGTTGATTTACTAGCCCTTGTCCCGTAGCCCACCCTATCCCACGTGGTGTTGTTTTGGTGTTGTCTCCATTCTAGTCATTTGCCATGATTCCGCCCCCCCATTTCATGTGCAAACCAAACACTTTGGGCATTGGAAATGGATGCCCCCTGATTTCCCCCGTCATTTCCTGCGCGAACCAAACAATTTTAATTCAATTCCCAGTAAATTTTGGAGGCTCAAAATTGCTTGTCGGAGCAATTCTGGGAACCAAAAGGCCCCTAAGGCTGCGTTTGGTAGCAAAAAAATTTCATTAAAGGAAATGAAAGTTTTACCCTCACGAGGGAAAAGACTTTACATCCGGCAGCGGGAGAGAGGTCGACATAAGAGAGCGTCGGTTTTGCTTGTATCTGACCCTTCACGTTAAGTTGGAAGAGGTATTGGCTGTCTTAGTCTGGGCATTATGTCTCTTGGTGGGAGTAATCGCTGGCGAGCTGATCATGCGTGATCTAGGGGCATGCCAATGACGAGCCACCTTACGGTATGCGCCGTTTATCGGCAAAAGTGGGCGAACTCGCCTGCGGGCGAGCTCAGTTGTACATGGAATGATCGCGAGTGACCTTGCTTGCAAGCGGATCGGAATGCTCTTTGCACTATGCCAAGGGCGAATTCTTTCGCAGGTGAGCTGATTGCGTGCGGGCTGAGCGAGCTCCTGAGCAACGACGGGGCCAAAGGCGAGGTCCATCACTGGCCTATATTCTCGTCGAGCAGAATGGAACCGTCTTGAAGACGACCTCGAGTACTTTGATGCTTGGCAAGTGTTGATTTTTCGGACACTGTTAGGTCTGTTAAGAGAAAATGAAGTATGTATATGGATTTATTTCCACCGACTTAAAACGAAGAGGACAATGAAAATAGATATGACGTTTGGATCCATTTGCAAACTCGTTTCCACCCAAAAGTATCCACCCTGTGCCCTAATATTTCATCCCACCAGATGTTTTCATGAGGGTGATGCGCTGGATATCATGACGAATTTTATATCAAAACAAGAAAAGAGAAGAAAAGAAAAAAAAAATCCCAGAACAATCGAAACAGAGAGAAGAAGCTGATAGTATCTATCTATCCACAGTTCAAACGAGTCAATCATCCGACTTTCTCCTCCCCGACATCGATCCAGTTCACGGGTTAAAGAAGACGCCCCCGCACCTGCATTTCCAGTTCAAGGGCTTGTAGTTGGAGCTGTAGTCACCCCTGGAAGCGACCGCCGTGGACCAGCGGCCGGCTCTGCTCCTCTCCTGAGGGACCGCAGGCACCTGGACCGCCTCGCAGTGGCCGCACGACGGGCACCTCCCCGCGCATCTCGGCGGCCTCGACCCGATCACCATCGCGCTCTCCCTCGCAACCCCCGCACCTCCGCCCCCCTGCATTCCATCAACAACCCGTCTTCAAGACCAGAGCAGAACAGGGGAATCCCTCTCGATCGTCAGCAGTAACAAGCCTCACCTTGGAAACATCTAGAAGCTTCAACAGTGCCCTACCTGCAAACACCGATCTTCGTAACTATCATGGCAAGCAAGTATTTTTCTCTCTCTAAAGGAAAACCCACATGGCTGCTGGGCTCTAAACCATCCATCTTACCTTCGGCAGAGCATCTCAGTTGAGCGGAGCTCAGAAGTAGCAGCAGTGATAGGAGAAGATGAGCGTATCTCTGGGTATTTTTGCCGTGGAAGTAAACACCCATTTGCTCAAAGTGGCTTGAATGAATGAATCAGGAGCGTGAATGAGAAGGAGAGAGAGAGAGAGAGAGAGAGAGAGAGAGAGAGAGAGAGAGAGAGAGTTCTCTAATTTATCCCAACTGTTGTGTTAGAGAGAGAAAGATATGATTGCTAGTGGTATGGAAGATCAAATGGTCGGATATGTTGTTGTACTGTGGAGCCAGGTATTGACTGCATAGATAACCACAGAAAGCTCTGCACTTTCTTGGTGGGCACTGGGCAGAGGGGGAGAGAGATGGAGAGGGTGGGGACAGAGGTAGAGAGAGAGAGTGACCCAAAGTTTCAAAAAAGAAGGGCAAGCATAGTGGCATCGATTGAAGAGCCCCCAAGCACAGAAGGGTGAAAAAGAAGTGAGGGGGAGAAAGGTAGAGGGCCGGGATGTTGATCTGAAACGTGTTTTGATGGAAGCAGAGGAGAGAGAGAGAGAGAGAGAGAGAGAGAGAGAGAGAGAGAGAGAGAGAGAGAGAGAGGCCAGGTGTGGGGGAATCGGGATTCCTCCCAGAGAAGGGCATGAACTCACAGCTGTGTGATTTCACTTTCTCACGTCCCCCCTGTAACCAAGTTCACTGTGTGGGAATTGGGTTTGCTTGAGGTTGTGGCTCTGTTGATGAGTCCCGATCCCACACGTAAAGTCCCACCTCACAGTGGAGAATACAACTTACACAGTCTACACATCAAACTTTGTTATACGGAGCACTGCGCTTCGTTTGTTGCCAAGCACCGTTTCCCAATGGGTACTGTGTACTAATACTCACATGAGCAATTACCACATGTACGGCTGAGATTCTAAGGTTGTACCGTCATTTGTAATTTTAGAAAAAAACCAGATACTATGCTGGGTTTTTTGTCGGGTTCGAATCCTCTTGACTATTGATGATCTCCTCTATCTATAGCCGAGCAAATAATAGATGCAAAAATAAACTACAAGCAGGTAAAAAGAGAGGGTTCACAGAAGTTTGACAAATTTACCTACGTCACATTTCTGTCGCACCGATTCCACTATCTTCAATCAACAAGAGCAAATTGTTTGCTGCCGGCCTGTGTCTCGCCTTCGCTGCTGCTGCTCACGCCATTGAGGAGGAAGGAGGAGGTGAAGGCCGAGGTTGCGCTGGTACTCGTAGGTGTTGCCCGAGCTCGTTTGCCAACGGACGAATCACGTTAAAAAAATTCTATTTGGCTATGAGACTGTGGTATCCCCTATTGTATGTTTATTTCCGCAAACATCTTTACCTTCTCAACTCTCCCTCTAGAAATCCTAGCATGTGTGTGTGTGCCGACAGGCCACAATGTTGGCCGGTAGACATTGACATAAGCCCAAAATTGATTAGGATTTCGGTGACAAAGTTTGAGGAGGTGGGAGAAGGGAGAAGCGGGGGGAGGAAGATGAATGAAATGAAAGAAAATGATAGGAAGGGGAAAATGCATATTCTTGCTATTGTTTGGTTGTCTCAAAAATAAAGCAAGAATTTGATTTTTCTTTTCCTTTCCTGTGATTGTTCATGCTTTTGGTTAGGAATTAATATACCCGTTGTGCTCTCTTCTCTTCAAAATTTAAAAGGTCGGCCTTTTGGAGCACTCGGGTGTTGTCACATGGTATCAGAGCTAACCTTGAGAGTGTCGCTCGTTCCACAGGTGAAGCCGTGCCACACGTGAGAGGGTGTCTTGTGTGTGGTCAATCACACCGGTAATTGTCCCACATCGGTAATAGTCCCACATCGGTAAGGTATGCCCTCAGATCGAACTTGCTAAATCTGAAAGCTATTGGGCCAACTCTCTAGTGGGATTTGTTCTGGGGAGAAGGCCTTACTTCCCTTAATAAAGGCTTCGGTGCTAAGGATATGGCAACCGAAGGGGGGAATGGAGATGTTTTCCCGAGAAAATGGTATTTTCCTCTTCAAGTTCGTGGATGGTGAAGATTGTTCAAGAATCTTGGCCGGTGGTCCATGGCATTTTCAAGGGCGACCTCTCTTACTCAAAAAGTGGACAAGTGAAACTCAGTATGACAGGGCAATGCTTTCACATATCCCTATTTGGGTCAGATTTCCTAACTTACCGGATAAATTGTGGTCCTTTGATGCCCTTAGTAGGATGGGAAGCGTTCTGGGAATACCGGTAGGAATGGATGGCCCTACAGCTGCAGCGGTTGCCCATAAGGAAGGGGGTCAGATGAACTATGCGAGGATTTGCGTGGAGATCAATGTCGAGGATGCTCTCAGGTTCGAAGTTGATGCTCGGAATGATGCGGGCACTTTTGCCCCTGTGCAACCTGTCTTGTATGATTGGAAGCCTTCATGGTGTAGAGCGTGTAAGTCTTTTGATCATAACGAAAATACTTGCGCGTCACACCCGATCCTATCAGATAAATGGAAGAGCTTTCAAGGGCCTAGGATTAATCCTCCTTTGAAGCATTGGGTACCAACGAATAAATCCCTACATTGCCCTGTGGGAGGGGATCCTTCTGCTCCCACTACGCATGTAACAATGGATACAAATCCATGGATTGAGGTGGTTGCAAAGAAACGAAGTATTGCACCTATGCATACTCAGGCTCCTTCTGTCAGGAGTGGTTCTAGATTTGATGCGTTGGCTAGTCTAGGGGAGAATGAGGAGGTAGATGGTTATGCTAATGCTATTGAGAATGTTGATGTTATACAGTTCGCAAGCGGTGGTGTTGCATTGACCGCTAGTGTTGCTGCCGATTCCAGTGGTGGCATGGCAACTACTGTGAGTGTTTTGCAGGGAGATGTTGGTGTTGTAGCTGCTGTTAATGTTACGCAAGATGATGGTGGAGTAGTTGATACCCCAGCCCCATTTGTGGCGGGGAGGGGGCGTCAGCTACCACCTCATCTTGCAAATTGCCCCTCTAATCTTATTGTCCCAAATCCGGCTTATGAGGTTCCTTCCACCTCTCGAGTAAAGGCGACACGGCAGAAGGACTCATCAGACCGCGTGACAAGGAGCAAAGATTTGGCCTGGCAGAATTCAGAAGTTCGTGCTGATGTTACACAGCAGACGAGTGTGGTAATTGCTGATGTTACACAGCAGGTTTCAATAGATGGAGGTGAAGCAGATGCTACTGCAAATTTGAGTGTTACGCAGCCTGATGATGCAGTAGTAGCCGATGTTACACGAGCTGGGTCATCAGACTGTGCTGATGTTACGCAGATTGGGGCTGCCTCTGATCCAGTCTGTGCGGATGTTACGCAAACTAGTGATGTGTCACTGTTAGAGGATGCTGTTACGCAAGGAGAGGCTGATGCTAAGCGTCAAAAGGCTACTGTTACGCAAGCAGTTAGCACTGTTAGTGAGGGGGCTAATGCGATTGGCCTTGGACTCGCTAGTGGTAGTGGGGTCTCTGCAGGAGGTACTATTAAGCATACTGGTCGTCGGAGCCCACGAGAAGGAAGTCCCAGTCTTTCTATTCCTTCTCTTACACGAGCTTATCGGAAGAATTTGGCTCGGAGTGCGGCGGGGTTATCTGGTGAGCATGAGTCAACTGTTCTGCCGGATTTTGGTGTTGATGTTGGGGCAGTTTCAGATCGAGCGGAGGAAGCAAACGATGGTCCTCCAGACCAGTTCGTGAAGTTGCCCCCCCATCTAGCCAATCGCCCTTCTATTCTTATCATGCCGAATCCAGTGCTTGCATCTTCGTCTCGAGCCAAAGAATCCTGGCCTAAGGGTCAGTTTGATAGGGTGACGAGGAGCAGGGGGACTAGTTAGTGAGGTCAGGATTCTGACTCATTGTGTAATTGTGATAGTCCTTTGGTTGGTGTTGTGTCTTCCTCCCGACTACGGGGTACTATGTTTGCTCCCAGTGCGTTGAGTCAGGGTTTTGTTGTTGTTGAGACCCTATTTGGTCGCGTGGTCTTATTACTCATCCAGAGTTAAGCCGAGCCCTGTATCTGCCTTTATTTTCCAGTAATAAATTCGTTTTTTACCTCTCAAAAAAAAAAAAAGGAGAGCGGAGTTGGCTCTCTTAATATACCTGTTGTGATCTCACTTTCCAACCAGCCAACCCCCCCCCTCTATTGTGTGTGTGTGTGTATCGCTCACACACATGCCTCCTCTCCTCCACCGCTGCAAGTCGTTGGATTGCAAACGCTGGAATCATCGTATTAAATATGTCTCAGTGATGGGTTATATTATTTGGGGTCTACTTCTTTTAGGTTGTCAAATTGGGTTTAATTTTCGCTAGGATTGTCTAAATTTTAGATTTTAATCGAAAGATATTTGAGGGATTTTGGGATGGCTTGTCATTTAGATTGTTGGTTTCTATACCTCTATATTAGAGATATTATGGGCAGCTTATTTTTTCTTTTTTTTTTAGGGGTTATGTAGGCAGATCATTGTTGACTTTGTCTGGATTTTTTGTATGATTGGATGGTTTCATCTTGGAAGTGGCGGTTGTGTAATGAAGCTAGACTCGGAAAAACCGAGCATTATAGAAACCTTTTGATATTCAGTGACGCCAATGGGTGTGTCGCCAAAAGATGTAAACATTCCACAATGAATGAAGTTCGTCGCTGAATATCAATATCTTTGGCGTTTACAAAGTTTGTCAGCAAAGTAAAACCTAAATTAGCCTACGTTATTTTAGGACCTTTGCCGACGAACATCTATACGTCGTCGAAACATTTCAATATTCAGGGACATTAGTATGTTCGTCGCCAAAAAATTTAACGTTCCACGACAAACTGAAGTTCGTCGCTAAATATTAATGCTTTTGGCAATGACAAAGTTTATCGGTAAATGTAAAACCAAAATTCGCCCAAGTCGTCGAAATCTTTCGATATTCGACGACGAAATGGATTTGTTGCCAAAAAATTTAAACATTCCATGACGAAGCGACGTTCGTCGTTGAATATCAATGCCTTCGGTGACAACAAAGTACGTCGGCAAATATCAAACCAATGTCGCCAAATATTTTCAATACAGTAGGTCCAAATTCATTGATGGCGCAAAACTTTTGGCGACGATAGTTAGGGACGTAGTCATCAGGTCATCGCCAAATGTAAGATTTTCAGCAATAGTCGGCATATTGCATCGCTGAAATTTTACTATTGACGATGCAAATCTTGGTATCGTCAATGATGTCACTGAATATATCATTTCTTGTAGTGAGGAATTGCAGTTCTATAAAAAAAGTTTTATCTAGAAGTTGGTGATCGCTAAGAGTTTGGGGCTATCAATTGTGTTGCAAAAGCTGACATGCTCTGATACCAGTTTATTGCGCAACGGGCGGACGGAGTCCGACATAGAGAAAGCGCTAGCTAGTCAATTCGCGGTGTCACGCCCCAGAAATTTGAAACCGACTTCTGGGGTGTGAATTGAGAAACCAAGGGTTTTAGGGTTTGGCCAACTGCCTACTCCAATTAGGGTTTCTTACAGAGCTTCTACTCTCTCAAGGAATATTTTAAAACTTACTTTTTACAAAAAGATTTTTATTTTGAAAGAAAATATAGAGGTACAGTTTTCATCGACGGGGAGATAATCACGCTCGACCCTCGACCGGGCTATCCTCTCAGCACGTGCGGCCTGCCACTGCCCCACATGCTGACCGAAGTCCCTCTTAAGGGAACACGAGGCTCAAGCCTCTAACGGCGAGCCGAGTAGCCTTGTCCGCTCTCTAGCACTCGGGCACTGGTTCACATATCCTATCTAATGGGCTAGTCAATTAGGTCACTTTAAGATTTATATTTTATTGTGAGCTATCCTAGACTTGGGGCCTTAAGGAGAGGCCTACCCAAAGAGAACACAGTTGTATCATTGCCACTTATAGCACACACTAAGCCAAATAAAGTATGATTACACTGCAAGAAGGAAAATGACTACATGACATGCGGTAATCTAAGACTCCACCGTCGTCCTAACTTTGCCGCTGGCCTCGTGCTGCGGCTACCCCTGAGTCTCCGAACCTGCAAAAGAGCCTACTCGTGGGAATGAGTAGCCCCAAAATGAATTGGGAGAATAGCCAAATAAATGGCTAGTGACAAGCTAACTGTCTAGGTAATTAATGGCGTCCGTATTTTATAAACAGTTTACTGATTAGCCTAGTTGTCCAACTATGTTCTCAATCACGCCCTAAATGTCCATGCATTTTCTACATTTGCATACAATTTCTACTGTCACTAGGTTATCGAGAGTATCATTATACAATTAATAAAATTAAACACACTCAATGTGAACCCCGGATATTTTGTTCATCCTGCCCCCGGTCGGTCATTACTATATGGCCTTTTATTTCGATGTAGAGGGCCAACTCTCTCGCCGCGCATACTCTGACACCATGTGCAAAATCACCCATATGATCATAAGAGGTTTTTCGTCTTTCACGGTGGAGCTCTACCGCCCAACTTGCTTTCCTTGGGGGCTTCAACTACCCCGGGACAGGATTGCTAGGCCAATCCCTCTTCGTGGGCACCACCTATTGGCTTTACCACAATCCTTGCCCGTGACCCCCTAGCCTACTGATTTTCGGCTGTGCGTGCAGTTGCGTGCACGGGGTCCGAATCTTTCCACAGGATAGAATATCACACAATTATGATAATAAAGTGATTTCGATGTTTTATCCCGGGACTCGCATCGCGCTCACAACTCATGCATCACAATAACTATAAACTTTACTCTCGCCTGTATTCCTGTGTGCCCGGGTCTCCACACTCCATCCAGGAGAGTGAGCCCGATAATTATTATTTAATTATTAATTTCTAACATGAAGGGAATTCCTACTTACGGTGTCCAAGCAATCAGAAAATTTATTATTTAATTATATTATTAATCATGCGTCGCCGGACTTGCGACTCTTCATGGAGGCGGGGTCCACTCGACCACATACGACGATGTCCGGTGGGACCCGCATGCAGCTTATGGACACCTACCATTAAGTTCTATAACAGCATAGTTAATTATCTAAACAGGGTGCAGTGTCATCTGGAAAGTGTGCTCGGGCTGATGCTGCTAGGCGCCCTATGCTCTGCCTCCGACTGGGTCCACGTGCCCACGAATTGTCAAACATACCAGCGAGCCTATGGTCATTATGTGCTACGAAAATATCGTTGGCTTAGGCCTGATTGGCCAAGTCGAGAATTTATGGGTCATCGGACGCTGGTCTACTGGCACGTAAACCGATACACCAAAGGTAGCGTCATCGGACGTCGGTCTACTGGCACACAAATCGATGCGCCAAAGGTAGCATCATCTGACGTCGGTCTCCTGGCACGCAAACTGATACGCCAAAGGTAGCGTCATCAGACGCCGGTCTATTGGCACGCAAACCGATGTGCCAAAGGTAGCGTCATCGAACGTCGGTCTATTAGCACATAAACCGATGTGCCAAAGGTAGCGTCATCAGACACCGGTCTACTGGCATGCAAATCGATGCTCCAAGGGCATCGTCCCGGTTAGTCGGCATTGTCAATGCTAGAAGTCTTTTTAGGGTTCAATGGCGATATTCCGACAAAACGGTCGTAACTGCGTCAATCGATGGTAAAATCGACAATGCCGATCACGATCGGCTTAGGTATTGAAGGTCGGTCTTGTGCGCAAAAGGCTATGCGAGGTGGTTTGGCCCGCATCAGTATCATCAACTTGATACGAGCGCGACCCGAGGAGATCGGGCCCGCTAACCACGAGTGTGGGCCCAAAAGGGCTTGATCGACATTGTGGGGAGGTCAAGGGTTGGGGTTTGGTGTGCCAGGCCAAAGCTTGGCATAAGATCATCGGGGCTACATGCCGCTGGTCCATTGGTCGTCAAGCAACCGACAACTGTCATGCAAGGGAAAGGTTGCGGTATAGCTCGGTCGACACGATGGTGGTTGGGCGCGAGATGGCGTTGAGCCAAGGGCGATCGGGTGCGCTACCCGTTGCTCCGGCCGCCAACGGGGGCTGTCGGCAACCTCGGCAACGAAACCAACTGGGACAACGCCTAGCTAGTCGGGCCGGTCGGATGGGGGTTTGGCTTGGCTCGGTCGTCCTTGCCGACAGTACTGCCGCCGGCCACTTGGTCGGCAGTCATGGCTGCAACCATAGCAAATGCCACGGGGGTGGGGTCGATGGGGTCTACAAGAAGAAGATGCCGTCGGCACCGGATCGACTTCGCCGGCTGCACAGCCACCGACCACATGGCCAATGGCCATGGTCGCGTAGGTCATCACAGGGGAGGGGTCTTGGCGGTTGCACAGTCGCCGACCACTGGGCTAGCGGCCATGGCCGTGGCATGAGGCGAATGGTGGTAGCTGTGGTCGGTCAACCCACAACACACACACACAAAAGAAAAAAAAGAAGGGGGGAAAGGGCCGCCGACCTAGTGCCGGGGTCATTTGCTTCGATAGTTCCTCCCGGCTCTGGTGCGTCCTCCTCCCCGGCGCCGGTATACTCCGGTTGCCGCGCGCCACACACACAGCGAGAGGGAGAGGAGAGAGAGATCGGGTGGGGAAGAGGGGCTCGGAGGAGGGGGATGAGGGGGGTCAGGCTAAGGAAGGGGGAAAGAGGGGGAGTGGGGCAAGGGTTTTAAGGGAGGGGAGGGGCGGCGGGTAGGGGCGGCTGCGGCAGGGTTAGGGGCGGCGGCCGGCTTAGGGCCTAGGGGCGGCTGCGGCAGGGTTAGGGGCGGCGGCTGGCGGGGTAGGGGTTAAGGAAGGGGGCGGTCGACTTAGGGCCTAGGGGCGACGGGTAGGGCTGCTGATAGGGGGCGGCGGCCGGATCGGGTTGGGTTTGGGAGAGAGAGAGAGAGAGAGAGAGAGAGAGAGAGAGAGAGAGAGAGAAGAGAGAGCTCGGGTGAGAGGGTGAGAGAGATCCGAGAGAGGGAGAGAGAGAGAGGGTTTGGGGTTGGGGTCGGGTTCGGGTCTGGGTTTGGGGGTTTGGTTTTGGTTTTTTTTTTCTTTTTTTCTTTCTTCTTCTTTCTTTCTTTTTTGGTTTTGCCCGCGCCGCGCCTGACTCGACCTCGACTCACGTCGAGACGCGCCGGCGTGCGAACCTCACTGGCTCTGACAGACCCGCCACATTAAAATAAAATAATAAAAAAAAGGGTCGTTACACGCGGTCATTACCATAAATCGCATAGCATCATATCTCATCAATGCATCCCACACTGATTCATCACGAGCATAAACCTATAAAAAATCAGAGACAAAGAAACACATGATTTTACAAAAGTTCACCCAAACTGGGCTATATCCTTTCTCCAACAACCACCTCCTCCCGTAATTCACTCTGAAGAGATAAACATGATTACACCCGACAACACTCTATACCCTTTGACAAATCCTCATAATATCTCTCCGCTACAAAGAATAAATGTGCGCATCAATGGTGACCCAACTGTCTCTAACATGTGTCAACGGTCCTCGAAAAATTTTCAATAGAGAGGAACAAAACAAAACATATTATATGATAGACGGAGAAAAAATATCTACCTCTTTGTGCGTGCTCTATCCCATAAATCTGACCGAACGGATTGCACATGGTAATCTCCGTAGAGATAACCCTCACGGGTTCCATAAAAGTCATGATCTAGATTCTCATCAGTCATGATCTATCAGATCAAACATTATCATAGTAACACAAATCTCCAACAGTCACATGCTCCTCCTATTGGACTCGCTCTATCATGACATCGGTCTCCGCAATTTGGCCTTGTCATCAATGGAACGACTACTATGCCAAAAGGCATATTCTTCCAAAAGGGGGTCTTCTCTAGGGTAATTCTTATAGTAGAATTCCTCCAATTAAGACCAGTCACTAAGCATCCACAATCCGGTGCTCCAACACGACATCATTGATGCCGCTCAACGACTCTTCAAGTGCTCGGGAGGATGAGCAAGGAACACCCCTCTCCCGTGTTGATCTTCTTCTCAAGAAACCTCACCAAGAGCTGTTAGCAAAAGAAACCAACGTTTCCTCTCTTTCTTATGTTTTTATACCTTTCCAAAAACCCTAGACCTCTTATATATTGAGGGAATAGGTTTACAAGTGTCCCACACAAGCACACTCCACCCCATCCAACAGCCAAAAAATAAAGTCCAAAATGCTTTAGGATTGACCTCATCACAGGGACAGAAATGATCGTGCGCACGATCAGGTCAAGTTGTACACACGACTCTGCTAGTCGCTCGAGCATCCAGTGTAACATCTACCCTAAACACATAAGATATTGTCCGCGTTGTCGGTGCCCGCACGATAACTTCCCAGGATATCACCCATCCTAGTACTACTCTCGCCCAATCACTATTAACTACGGAGTTCTTACGGGGTTCGTAGTGGCATATGGTTTTAAAACGTGTCTTCTATGTTTAGGAGGAAAAATTATATAAGTATCTCAAGATCTCCTTCTCTCTATGCGATGCGGGGCTAACTCGCTGCCTTGGACACCTCAGCTCACATCACCATATCCATCTTACCATCACAACCTCAGAAGTCTTGGATAGTGACTATTGGATTTTGTTCGTCACAATCTACCCCCATTAAGGGCCACATGTCAACGTAGGGGTGTAAAACGGGCTGGATCGGGCCTAAAGTAATTCGAGCCAGGCCTAGAGATGTCAAACCTGGTTGGACCTGTCGGGCTCGTCGGGCCGGGCCTCGGGCTAAGGGTCTGAGCCCGAGCTCAAGCCCGGCCCAGGTATACATATATTTGGAATTTCGGGCCAGATTTGGACTAATAATATGGTTTTTAATAAAAAAAATATGTCCATAGTGGGGTTTGAAGATTCAACCTTTAAGAGATTTAGAAATGCCATAACCATTGTACCATCCTTTTTAAAAGTTTAATATACCCGATTTTAATATATATAATAATTACACAGTAATTATATTGGGCTTTGGGCTGGGCATTCGGACTTCTTTTTGAGCCAGGCTGCGGTCTTAAGGTAGCGGCTCGAGCTCAGCCCATGGTATGTTCGGACCGAGCCGGGTCGGGTCGCTGACTGGGCTAGGCTGGGTTCGAACAGATGGGCTTTTTTTTACACCCCTAGGGTCCACATGTTGGGTTAAAGCCCCTCCCTCATGCGAAGAACTGGCTCTGATACCATTTTTTAACATCCACCCCATCCTAGTACTACTCTTGTCCGAGTATGCTTAACTACGGAGTTCTTACGAGGTTTGTAGTGACACACGGTTTTAATACACGTCTTCTACGTTTTAGAGAGAAAATTATATAAGTATCTCTAGATCTCCTTCTTTCCAAGCGATATGGGACTAACTTGTGGTCTTGGACATCTCACCTCATATCACTTCATCCATCTTGGCATCACAGCCTCAGGAGTCTTGGTTATTGTCTATTGGATCGTTCTTCACACCCAGGGTTGGCACCCGGGCGAGGATGAACGGCTTGTTTTTTCTAGAATCAGGAGTATGTCGTGTGCAATGACTTGAACATATCGTGCACATGACCTATAATCTGTCGGGACTTGTTCCGTGTGAACCCTGAATTGGCTAGAAAGGGGGGCTGAATCGAGTCATCGTCAACAAATTCCTCCGTCTTAGATGACTTTCTCCCAATTTGTGCTCATGGGATCTTTGATATGAGTGAATCTAGAGTTACTTTGTTCTTGGTTTTCGAGGTTGTTTTCACCTTTAGGTTCTCTTGGAGCAACTCCAGCAGTCACATCAAAAGTTCGGATTGAGGAGAACCCAAAAGTGAGACAGTATAGACCTTCGTTTATTAAAAGACAAACTTTACCTGTCTTTTATTCCTCAAATTGGCATGGTTTCATGGCAACCCATGGATGAACCAAACCGGTATACTATCAAGTGTTGGATCTAATCCAACGCTCGCAATTTGAAAAGAATGGAACCTTTGAACAAAAATTAAAAAAAAAAAAAATTGAACTAACAACCATATATTTTGGAGCCCACCGGATATAAACCCACCTATTGGCGGAATATAACCCTGCCACAAAGACGAGACGGAGCCCACGGGATTCGATTACATGACCTCCTTGATTATGAGTTCTTATAAAATGAGATCCTATAAAATGCCCTAAATCTCCTAGCAACAAGAACCCCAGAAAACGGACTATTTAACAAGGATTATAGAGTGGTGGCAATTATAATGCTACAACTAATTTCTCAAAAAAATATATATAATACTACCAATAATCCTACTACCACATTGATCATTTAGTAACGATCAATGTACTGCCGCATGCAAAGATGCACCATGTGGGTTCGACTCTGATGCTTCTCTTCAATGCTTGGAGCCTATGAATCATCCACGATGGCCATCATCGATCACGGGCCAAGGCGGTATGTGCCATCACCCATGAATTGTCCCTCCATGTAGAAGGCAGTCGCGTTCTGCGGATGAAAACCGTCCATCATGACAAACTGCAAATCCTCCGACGGCTTCCAGTGCCGTTTCCTCTGGTTTATGAACCAGTTGTTGATCTGCTTCTGATCGAGGCCGGTCGATTCGGCCAACGCTACCTTCTCCGACTCCTGCTTATTGGTGAAAACAAAATGGCCCCAAGTTATGATAAGGGTAGGAACAAAACATTTCATATTGTTAAATAGAGTTGATCTAGATTGGTTCGAATCCAAGGTTTGAGAATTTGGGTTCGGATCGGGCAAAAAGTGAACCGGTTCAGGTTCAGAGTCGCTCAGGCGGTTCAACTGTTTCGACCTAAAAGATTAAAAAAATTCAGAAAAAACAGAAATTATGGTCAAATTCGACCGAATCGGTCCTAAATCGGCTGTTTCAGATTCATGTCTTGCGATAAATGAATCATGAAAAAACTACCAAATACAAATAAACCATTCAATTAATGGAATGATGATATGAACCAAATTCGAACCAGATCCTGATTCAGAGGCATAATGCAGGTTGGGCGGTTTGGATCGGCCAAAATCCAAACCCTCA
This sequence comes from Chamaelirium japonicum, assembly GCA_947650365.1. Classification (NCBI taxonomy): domain Eukaryota; kingdom Viridiplantae; phylum Streptophyta; class Magnoliopsida; order Liliales; family Melanthiaceae; genus Chamaelirium; species Chamaelirium japonicum. The sequence continues at coordinate 31,505,522 of OX393552.1, forward strand.
TACAATGTTTGAAGCACACTACTGGCAGCCTATGTCTCTAGCTTAATGCGGTTTCAAGCCGAAATTGCAGATTAGACAAATTTCATCAGCATGCGCATTTGTGGAAAAATACTAACTCAACATGCATTTGATGAACTTAGAAAAACCTAATACTAGTATATATGGCAAATTACAGAAATCTCGCCCAGAACTATACACCTGATTTCATATTGGTCTCTCAGTTTTTTTTTTTTTCAACAACTTAACCCTTGAACTATGCTCCCTACTCATTATAGACCCTCTGTCAACTTTCAACTGTCGAATTTTACTAATATCCACCAACTACCCTTGTGCTGAAAGTTGAAGGGGGGGGGGGATCACTTGAGGAAAAACTTGAAGGGACCAAATGAATAGTTTAGGGGAGATTTTTGTAATTTGCCCTAGTACATACTATCCACCATGAACTTATTCAGTAGCGGGGCATACCGAAGGATATGGCCATTTGTAGTGCAGCTCCCACCAGCTAAGTAGCTTTTGCCGGGCATCCTTCGGAAGCTTCCCTTTCTTCTTCTTCTTGGAAAGTTCGTGCCTCAGGCTGCTCAAGTACCCACTGTACTTCTTCAGAAGGTGGTGCTTTAGCTCTTTGTCTTCAGTACGTGGATCGATCTCGGGGAGCTCAGCTTCACCGCCACTGCCATCTGGGTCCTCTTCTGATGAACCAGCACCTTCACATTGCTCATATGCACAAGTTCCATTGGTAGAGAGGAAATAAAACTTAAGGATAAGAACATGATAAATACATAAAAATAAGGAAAAGAAATGAATTGAGAAAGATTAAAGCACAGAAAAATGAACATCAAGATTTACTTGGTTGGGCAAAAACCTCCCTAGATCGACAGGCTGTAAAGAAATAAGCGTGAATTCTCGTTCAAATGAAAACCAATATGAAAAACATCCCTTCGTATGAAAAAAGGCTATCCCAAACCACTAGTATAATATAGTGTACCCCAAAACATAATTCTTGTATGACTAGTAAAACGATTCCTCCTTCACATTCGTTAGGTTAAATTCCAATATATTGACTAAATAAACAAATCATCACCAACACTTTTATCGCAACCATCTTTAAGATGAACCCAAATTGTCAGCACCCTTTATCGATCTGTTCCATCATCCGTGCTCCATGTCACAGTCGTCCGTTGCACCTACACCTACCAATAGACCGGATTTTGATCCGAATCAGATCCGTTAAGTCGGATATGGATCACCTTTTTCGATCCAATATTCCGATTACAGACTGAATCCAATAACAGTTTGCTTAACAAATCAGATATGAATTTAGGCCAATCCGATCCATTAAGAACCTGATTCCACAAACTATAACATAATATATTATATTTTACTCAATGTTAGATTAGATTGCTTAAGATCTAAGGCTCTAAGGACTAATATAAAAAAGATTCTCATGGTCCCCCTATCGAAACTTAGATTTTATCTTGGCCCTTCAGAGTCCCAAATTCTGAATTGACTTTTCTTATGTTGGATTCGACGCTCAAAGATATCACAAAAAAGATCTGGATTCTGATCCGAATTCGATCCAATCTTATACTTAAACAGATATGGATTGGATTTTTTGATCCGATAACGGCCCGAATCTGATAACCGGCCTGTTTACTTGATAAATCGTATTTGAATATATCCAATCCGTTGACATGTTTAGTTGCACCCATACCCAACTTGTGATTCGCACTCAGTCCCAACCAGCTCACAAAGGGACGACTAAGAATATCCCAACAACATTGGCTACTGCTTCGCATTAGGGGTGGGCATGGGCTTGGTCGGGCCTAAGTTTTTCATTGGTTGGCCCAGAACCGATCCGGCCCAACTCGGGCCTTGATTTGTCACCCCAAGCCCGGCTCTACCAACTGTTTTAAGGCCCAGGCCGACCCAACTTATCTATGTGCACCCCTATATAGAGGAAGATCGTAAGTGGTTCCCTCATGAATATAGGTTCAACCCTTCATTTAGTGTGCAAAACGGTTCATTGGCTTTTTATACCACAACAAGATAATATAAATTTTGAAAATTTAATGGGGTCGAGCCAAGTCTAATAAGTGCAAGCCCAAGCTCGACCCGCAAAATGAAACAGGCCTGAAAATACAGCCCGACCCGGCTCGACGATCCTTTACACTTAGCCCAAGTCCCGTATATGGTTGGATTGGCCGGGCCGAACCTATTGGGCGGGTCACAAGGCCCATCTCCACCCGTAATTAACCTGATCGCAACCGTCCCTTTGCTAGTTGGTTGGGGTTGGGTGCAATTCACCAATCAGGTATTAATTGGTGCTACAGACAGCTAAGTCATCGAGCGCAGACGATGGAACAAATAAAGGTGTAGACGATTTGGTTCCTTTTAAGGTTACCTGGAAAATTATATTTACTATACTTGTAGCTCCACATCTTCATGCAAGATGCCCATCTCAACATCTTCGGATGCTCAACCAATCTTAAACATCGTGAAAGGCCGATCAAGTCCGAGCAATGCTAGTTTTTTTTTTTTTTTTGTAGCACTGGTTTTGTCAATGTATCGGCTGCATTATTCACCATACGGGTTTTCATAAAATTGACCTTGCCTTCTTCTACCCGTTCTCTAACGATGTGATATCTCCCATGCACCTGTGAGTTTTGTCCCAGCATGGCACATTGATGTTTCACTAAGTGTATACCAGTACAGGTAGTCACCTTAGTTGTCGGATCAATGGAGAAGGTTGATCTAGCCAAAATTGACAAGATTCAACATATTGGTTGGTATTAATTCAATTCTACATAGTGTAAGTGAAAATAGAACTTTCAACCTCTTGTCAAAACAAATAATAAAACTCCATTTCGGATTTCGGTTTGACATAAATCGATGACATGTAACAAGCGTACGAATCGTCGTAGCCATTTTCTAAAGTAATGTTATTCTACTTAGAAAATTTTACTACTTAGAAAAATTATGATTTCCTAAGTTAGTTAGAAAATGGATTTAGCTTTTGCTTCAATATTCTTCAAGCTAGCTTTCAACTAATTCTCTTTTTTTAGATATATGGAAAAGTTTAATGTACTTTCTATATTATGTAAGTTTCTAGAGTTTCCTTAGCGTCCTTTTACAATGGGGGATTCTAAGAATAATGGAATTCAATAATCTGATCCTTTGTAAATTAGCTAATTATTTGTATTTTTCACTATCTTTTGTTCTTAGCTCTTTTGTAAAACATCTAATTATTCAATAAACGGGTAGGGGTCCATGCCAAACCCCCCTCCACACAAGAGGGATTTCTCAAAAAAAAAAACTGATCCTTTATCTTTATCTTCTTGTTCGCCGTCCTCCAGATCACGGGTCTCAATCAGTGTTAGCTAATATCAAGGTATATGTTTCGATCAATGGTGGCAATCACTTCAGTTGAACCTACTAGTCCGTGGACATAAGAGACCGTAGAAGGTTGGCCAAAGAATCGTGAAGAAACACTCTATAAGCCTAGGAAGAACGTGGCAATATTCGAGATACCGAGGTAGAAGAATTGATGAAGGTTAGTGTGTTTGGAGTTGATGAAGTTCCAACCCCAATGTTGATGGTTCTCTCAAGCGATTTTAATTAATTCTATGATGCAAATTACATCTATAGTGCGATATGAGTAAATATGCAACCAGATGCTATTATACACTGGGGCACCTGCAAAACCAATTGTAGTTGAATACTTTTCCCTAATTGATTATTAAGTTTCTAAAACATTCAAATTTGAAATTATATATTGTATTAATTTTTCATCTCCAATAAAATTCTTCTGAAAGTAGGAGTGAGCCTCTGACAAGTAATTAATGTTGATCTCAGATTAAAAATTACGCTTACTACAAAAGAACCATATATAAATATCAAATTGCAAATGTAGAAAGATAGAAAAGGAATCATTAACATCTATATTTCATTCATTCCTACTTTACAAGAGCTGCTATTTATGTTCATTCACTTCTTACATCTCTTCCAAAGGTTGAGGGTTGATCTTGAGTTTGTCTCGTGCCAAATTGCCAGGGTGTACTTTTAGACGACATATCAACTTGTTTACACTAGGATATAGCATTAATCTCTTCCATAGTGTGGAATTATCCATGGAAAATTTGGGCGACGCCCTAAACTTATGATTTTATGGACAAATCTAAATATGACTAGCATTGTAAACCTTATTGGTATTTTAAGAATATGATAGGTGGTCTAATCTACAACATTATTATTTGATAAATTTTGAAGGAAACAAATTTGTTTCAATGTCTTTATCTAGTATGCAGTTTCTAATAAAAATATGTAATTATGCCTTTTAGTCAAATATTATCTATAAAAAATTCATTTACACATAATTCAAAGCAAAGCCATATATATATATATATATATATATATATATATATATATATATATATATATATATAGAGAGAGAGAGAGAGAGAGAGAGAGAGAGAGAAATGCTATAATGCGGCAAGCGGTAAGTGCGGCACCGCATCGCAGCCGTCTGATGCACTGTTGTGTGCATCGCATGCACGCAGCGCGTGCATCAGACGGCTGCGGTGCGATGTCGCATGTACCACATGCCGCATTATAGTATATATATATATATATATATATATATATATATATATATACACACACACACACACACACACACACACACACACACACACACCACAAAAATCAGGATTTAGTAACACAGCTAATTGTTATAAAAATATTAACACACAAAAAAACCGTTAGGAATATGGCGTTAAATATATTTGTAACACTTTTTGTAACTGTTACTAATTGACCATTACAAATTGTCTGTTTTGGTGTGCGCATATATATATATATATATATATATATATATATATATATATATATATATATATATATATATATATATAGAGAGAGAGAGAGAGAGAGAGAGAGAGAGGGCTGGGTTCCTATGACATGTCATAGGGAGTACCCTATGACATATGGTGAATTAGTAATGCTAGAATGTTTAGAATGTGCTGAATTTTTTTGAGCGTGATCACCTTACCTTAGATAGAATGTCCACAAAAAATCAAAGCATTCTAAAACTTGTTGGGGCATCAAATGCTAGAAGCTTTATCGGCCATCCATTTTAGTCGTTAAATTGAAAATCATATTTGATGCCTCTAGAAGTTTTAGAATGAGCCGATTTTTTGCGAGGGTCCTATCTAAGATAGGGTGATCATCCTCATAAAAATTCAGAACATTCTAAATATTCTAGGGTTACTAACTCACCATATGTCATAGGCTAGGAAGCACCGATACGGATACGAGGATACGGATACGGGAATACGTGGATTTTTAAAAAACTAGGATACGCGGTACGGCGGGGATACGTTTATAATTATATATATATATATATATATATATATATATATATAATATTAATAAATAAATATAATCATTTTTGTGCTAGAATATGAATAGTAAATAGTTTGAAAACAATTGTACCTTCAATCCGTCCAGCAGAAGAACAGCAATGTGGATTTCAGTCAGATTGTTAGGGTTTCGGTCGAAACCGTCAAGGTTTCGGCGGCTAAAACCCTAACAATCCGAGCGAATCTCACACGAGGCTTTGGATTTAAAAAAAAACCCTTCGATCATTCCTTCAATCATGTGATTTGAAAAAAAAAACAAAAAAAGTAACTGTGCCTTCAGTCCGTCCAGTAGAAGACCGACAAGGTGGGTTTTAGCCTAATTGTTAGGGTTTTGGCCAAAACCGGCAATGTTTCGACGGCCGAAACCCTAACAATCCGAGCAAAACTCACTCGAGGCTTTGGATTTAAAACCCAGAAAAGCAACTTTGCCCTTCAATCCGTCCAGCAGAAGACCAGAAAGGTGGATTTCGGCCGAAATCAGCAAGGTTCGGCGGCCGAAACCCTAACAATCCGAGCGAAACTCAGTCCGTCCAGCAAAAAAGAAGAAAAGGAGAAGAGAAGAAAAAAAAAAACCTGAGCACTGGTCGTCGTCGCCTGGTCGGTGTGGTTGCCGCCTCGTCGTCGTCGCCTGGTCGGTGTGGTTGCCGCCTCGTCGTCGTCGCCTGGTCGGTGTGGTCGCCGTCTCGTCGTCGTCACCTGGTTGGTGTGGTCGCCGCCTCGTCGTCGCCTGGTCGCTCCCCCTGTCTCGTTCTCCAACAAGGTCGACCACGGGATCTCAGTCTGAGCGATCTGAGGTTAAGTTATAACCGAAAAAAAAGCACATCCGGCCGTTACACCAGTTGACGTGGCATCCAATTAGTGTGATTCACTAGATGGGTTTGACCCATTATCACTTACACCCCCTCATGTTTAAAACCCAACAAATCCCCCCCTTTATTTTGAAAAACACACCATTTGCACCCCCTCCTGGTTATGTTTTGGGTTTTCAAACTATAGGGGGTGTAAGTGATCATCGCTCATAATACAGGGGGTCTATGTGTAATTTACCCTATATAATATATATGTATAATATTATATATTTAGACCCAATACGTATCCCCGACGTATCGGGCCATATCCCCGACGTATCGAGCCGTATCCCCGGCGTATCGGGCCGTATCCCCGACGTATCGAGCCGTATCCTCGGCGTATCGTGCCGTATCCCCGACGTATCGGGCCCGTATCCCCGCCGTATCGGATATATTTTTTTTGTTTTTTTTAATTCCGATACTTCGTAGCCGTATCGGATACGTATCCCGCCGTATCGGGCCGTATCGGAGTATCGGGAAGTATCCGATACGGGTACGGCACCTGTTTTGAAGTATCGGTGTATCCCAGGTCATAGGGTACTCCCTATGACATGTCATAGGAACTCATTTCCCATATATATATATATATATATATATATATATATATATATATATATATATATATATATATATATATATATATATATATATATATATGTGGGTCAGGTTCAATAGACACTGTTTTTGCACTTAATTTTTTACACCGATTTTCAAATCATTAGATAGAGGTTTCAAAAGTAGATAACACGACCACAAACACCTTGTCATAGATAACACGACCACAAAAAATCAGCACATTCTAAAGCCTCTAGACTTATTAAATGTGCTCATCAAATTAACGATTAAAATGGACGGTTGATAAAGCCTTTTAGTTTTGATGTACTTGGAGGCTTTAGAATGTGCTGATTTTTTATGGACGTGCTATCCAAGACAAGGTGATTATGCTCACAAAAAATCAAGAACTTATAAAACCTCTAATGATTTGAAAATCGGTGTAAAAAATTGAGTGCAAAAAAATTGTCCATTGAACCTGACCCTATATATATATATATATATATATATATATATAAGGAGAAATGAGCTGCCACCCTATCTTGGTGAAATGGATAGCCACCCATTTGAAGCCCTTAGGAGCTTTAAAATGTGCGGTTTTTTTTTTGTGAATATAAGCACCTTATCTTAGATAGAATACCCACAAAAAATCAGTACATTCTAACACTCCTAGAGGCATCAAATGTTAGAAGTTTTATCAAGGTCCGTTGTAGCCGTTAATCTAAAATATAACATTTGATGCCCCTAAAAGTTTTAGAATGCTCTGATTTTTATAAGTGTGCTATCGAAGGTAAAGTGTTAATGCTCACAAAAAATCAGCACATTCTAATACTTCTAGGGGTGTCAAATGGGTGGCTGCCCATTTCGTCGAAATAGGCCGCCAGCCTCCCTCTCTCTCTCTCTCTCTCTCTCTCTCTCTATATATATATATATATATATATATATATATTACACATATATATATATATATATATAGGTCTTAGCAATATGATTTTGGAATTAGGGATAGGGTTTATGAATTAGGATTTAGGTTTAGGGCTAGGGTTCAGATTTTAGGTTTAGAGTTAGGGTTTAGGATTAGGATTTTAGATTTAGAATCCCGCATCAGTGTCAAAAAATATTAAAAAAAATTCGGAATTCCGAAACTTTTTTGTCATGTTGTGAAACTGGTTACCGATGATTGATAGGGTTTAGTATGTAGGGTTAGGATCAAGAATTTCGGGTTTAGGAATTAGGATATAAAGTTTTGGATTTACGATTTTGGGTTAGGGTTAGGGTTTTGGTTTTTGGTGGTTATTTAGATCAAACAGGTGGGGAGCACAACAAGCCGGATCACATTTACGGCGGCTTATGTATATACTCCATTGAGTAGGGAAACTATATACTTCATTGATTTAATGGGTGCTATGCGACACTTTTTAACAAGATTTTAGAGGTTTCTAAAACATGACATTTATCAATGTAAGGAATATATAAAACTTTTTCGTAAAGACAATGAAAGGAGAACTCTTCTATGAAAGAGATAAAATCATCAATTTTGTATAGAATTATGGAATAAATAACATTTTTAGAAGAAGGTATTGCAATGTGGAAAAGATTATTCTTCAATCACATCCTTTTGTATACTATTTACAGCTATTTTACATGAAGAGTTATCTTAAATATAGAAAAATACATGTGAAAGTTACACAACGAACTTTAATATCTATCGTTTTTTTCTCAAAAAACATACTTATGGGATTAATCTTTGTGTACGATAAAATCTTTGTGTTCTATAAGTACTGTAACTATTATGTATTAGAGGTCCCACTGTAAATGCAGCACGCATAATATATGAATTTGTGAAATGAATACTGAGTGCCAAAAGTAATTTCCATTGGTCCTACCATGTTACACAATGAGTCAAATTGATTTTTTCAACCGAGTAGATACACAACCCTCCTTCACACCTATCATTGTCTTTCATGCATATTTACATGAAAATCTTGATAGGACTCCTTCTGATCAACTACTTAGATCTCTATGTAATACTAGATCATCTCTCGTACCAACAAACCATTGTTATTGCTTTTTATCAAGTACCTATTGCATCTTCCCTTACTCCAATGTCATATTATATTGCTTCTCGGTGGGTATCACTATAAGCACTTATCAACCTCTTTCATATTTTTTATTTATATTATTTATCAACTTCTCACTATGTTGTTTCTATAGCCATTTCTTTTGCTCCATTATAAGTCTTTTACTAAATCTATATAAAGATCAAAAGCATTTCTTAGAGAATAAAACATGGACATTGATAAATTTATCTCCTCAAAAGAGCTCATTCTTTATAAGTAGGTCTAGTAACTCAAATAGCTCCATTGGATGCCATAAGTGTGTCTAGTAGCCGATGGTTACAACCAGAAATAGAAGAATGATTATCTCAAATTTTAGCTAGTGCTGCATCCATAATTGGCATTCTCATCAACTCAATTTCAATAGTTAACTTGGATTTCCCCGTAAGGGAGATGTTAGAGTTTGTTATCCTTGTATGGGTTTAAACAAGCCTCCAACCGATATGTAATTTTTGAAAGGTTGGGGTTTAAATAAGTGCTTGTATGGCTATAAATTGCTGTGAAAATAATTTGGTTGTTATTTCTCTTTCATGGTTTACAACATTTTCATCCTCGGCCAAGCTTCTTATTTTATGAGTAAATTAAGTTGTTTTACATAGCAGTGCAAATTTTATTTCCCATAAACCAACAAAATATACGAACTTTATTTCCAACTCCTCCCCTTTGGTATGCCTCCCGGCCACCAGCATAGCCACCCCTAACCAGTGTTTTGCACACAGCCCCAACTGCAGCAACCGTTGGCATTGGACTGCTCTAGCGTCAAGTAATCCAAAGGATTGAATCGCACTAGAGCTAGGTTATAGCTGCCCTAACGTCAGCCTGCAAGGGCGACATGTCCAACAGATGAATCACACCTAGCCCTGACCGCGACAACCACTGACGTAGGGTTGTTCCAGAGTTAGGCATCCTAAAGGGGTGAATCGAAGTCAAGACGGGCTGCAGCTGCTCCACCAGCTGCCAACGTTGGCCACAGGTGCCTCGAACAAGTGAATCACATGTCCTCTCCTTGGCAGATCCACCGATAGTGATAGTCTTTGACAGATGATAGCCACCCGAATAACTGAATCACACCTAGCTCCGATGGATTCACCACTACCTGCCTGACCTCGTTACCATCGCTCCTGCATGACGTCTCCACCTGACCGAGGTGTGGGAAATCTTGCCTTTGAATGATATTACTCGCAGTACTTGCTTGGGGGAGACGGAGAAGGGGGTAAAGGGCAAATGGGGGTGGGGTGCCACATGCCAATGATCTAGGCCATAAATCTAACAAATTTGCTGGACCAGTTTTTCAGCTTACAGATCCATATATATATATATATATATATATATATATATATATATATGAATTATGATAAAATGCGGCATGCGGTGTCGCACCACAACTGTCTGATGCATCCGCTGCGTGCATGCGATGCACGCAGCGGTGCATCAGAAGACTGCAGTGTAACACTGCAAACCGCATCCTAGTAGCCCTATATATATATATATATATATATATATATATATATATATATATATATATGGTCCTTTACTTACATAAAGGTTTTAGTATTTGTTGATTTTTGGATGATGTGTTATATACCACAAGATGATAATTCTCACAAAAAATAAATAAATTTTGAAACCTCTAAGGCATAACAAATATGTTATTCAAATTAACGATTAAAATAGATGATCAATAAAGCTTCTAATATTTGATTCTCCTATAGGCTTTAGAATTTGCTGACTTTTTGCGAGGAATTTTAACTTGCCACAGATAGCACATCGGAAAAAAAAACGCAACAAATTCTACAATCTTTATGCAAGTGAAGGCCATAAATAATTATATGAGTAATCATAACATAAGTTAACCTATCCCTCCCATTTATATATAAATATATAAGGAATCAAATACATACAATAAGCTTCATTCTTAGGTTATCAATGTAATACGATGACATTGCTGTATTATGAAAAGTTCGGAAAGCTTTAAGAGCACCAAAACTTGAGTAATATTGACTAGAATCTAGGATCACCATGAACATAAAAAACACTATGATTGGTAATCGACCAAGTCTCTAACAAAACATTATGGTGTATAAGTGCAACTAATTGTTTGCATAAATATTCAAATGGATAAATTAGCTGTAAACCTGGAAAAAATGTAGGTTGCATGCTCTATAATATATACTAGTAAGAAACTTGGGAAATGCCTGGATAAGCTTAATGCACACCATTAAACAAAGACATCACAGCCATCCAAAGAAGTGTGCAATCTTGAGTGATTTTGATTCACTCATCCAGACGCGATTCACTTGTTAGAGAGAGAAAAAGATAGTGCTAATGATTTTTATAATTAACATCAATTAATCATTAAATACAATTGCATGAGGTATTTATCATCTTTATATTAGGTCCTTAATGGGATTTATGAAAAATGGTCCACTTGTCATAGAGCAGAAGAGAGAACTGTATTTTTGTCATCAATGCCCATTTTTGTCATCAATGTCTGGATGAGCTTGATGCATGCCATTTGGCACAGACAACATCGCAACCATTCAAAGAAGTATGAAATATAAAATGATGTGATTCACTTATTAGAGAAAAATATTAACATTAAATCTCATTGAATGAATATTTATCATCTTTATGGTAGGTTTTTAATAGGATTTAAAAGTGAGCCGCATTCACACAAAGAAAAAGGATATAGGTTCTTTAAAGGACGTCCATGTGTCACAACACGGGAGAGAGGCTTCCGTTTTAGTATAGATACTAGTAAGAAACCCGGGCAATGCCCAGATGAGCTTAATGCACAGCCATTTGACACAGATGACATCACAACTGTTCGAAGAAGTATGAAATCTAAAATGAGTGTGATTCACTTATTAGAGAGAGAAGGAGAGAGATTAAAATCAAATGATAATTAAATGCCATTGAATGAGTGTTTTATTATCTTTATGGTAGGTTTTTAATAGGATTTAAAACTGAGCCGTGTTCACACATGGAAGAATGATTATGATTCTTTAAAAGACGTCCACATGTCACAACATGAAAGAGAGGCTTCCGTTTTAGTATATAGTATAGATATAGATAATTTTTCTCTGTAATAACTTCATGGCCTTGTTTGTTACTTTTACCTAAAGAAATACTTAAAATTGATGATTATATTTGATAAAAAAATGGAATACGAATCGCACCAGAACCCAAAAATCAATATTCCATGAAGTGAAATATGACGAAGTGCTTATGATGCATAGATGTATTCACCATGAATGTTCACTGGAGCGGACCGTTTGTATGAAGATAGGACAATCCTAGTTATTTTTATTTTGGACGTGTTATAGTTTCTAATCCCTCAGGGCTCTGTTCATCATTTATGTGAAAAACCCAGACCCTTGGATACCTGCAGCCTCACAAAACCAACTTGCAAGGGGAGGTCTAAGGCAGGTATATAAAAGGCCCATCACCCGCTCCCAGGGAGTAACCCATGTGAGACATGCCATCTCAACACCCCGCCTCATGCGAGACACGCGTGTCAAGGGCACTGTCGGAAGGAGCTCCCGTAAGCAAGTCTGACGCTGATACCATGTGAAGAACCCAGACCTTTGGATATCCGCCGCCTCAACAATTAATGTAGATTTGTCTAGGAGCTATTGTCAAGTTGTGTGTCATATTCCTAATCCTGGTCATAGTACTAGAATTGAAATCTTGGAGCTTTGTTGCCTATTTCGAGTCCGTTTAACCCTCTCTTGTTAATGGGTTTTATGACGAATAGAAATAAGAGAGTTTTCTCTTTCTCGTTACTATGGTTGCATAATCTATGGGTGCATCATGCCGAGTTCATGTGTATGCATGGATGACAACCTTCACCAAAGTCCCCACTACACTTGAGGATTTCTCAAAAAAAAAAATGACAACCTTGGCCACATAAGAAAATGAAAACTTTGACAATAAGTTACCACACTACACTTAGGGAACACTACAACACACAAGAACTACCATGGCATGGGGTCGACCCCGACATAACAGTACTCTACTAGTAGGTGATTTATGTACCTCGAAAATGTTGGTGGGTGGAAATGATTAGAACAGCATCCAATGCTCTCCTGCCTTAAGCGTTGCACGTGTGCCATGTGTGTGTGTGTGCAAAAGTGTGTGTGTGTGTGTGTGAGAGAGAGAGAGAGAGAGAGGTTCTTTTGGAACCCTAAGAGAGGCATTTTAAGAGAGAGCCTGTTAGAGAGAGAGAAGTGTGGTACTATATCCTCGTGAAAGGGGCATAGAGAGCCTTCTGACCTACCTATTTCTCACTCTATTGCATACATGGAAACTATATAGTATGGGGTTTTTCACAACAAAAGGGGAAGTATGTATGCTTTCCTTTAGTTATCCACAGTTATTGGATGGAGGCCGAGAAACCCATTCAAGATTTCCTCCACACTTGCGTGAAGGAAGAGGGGGGGGGGGGGGGGGGGGGGGTTCGATCTCCTCGTTTAAATACACACGTACTTCCCTACTGAACTACGACCGTACACCCCCGGCATTGCACTGTTTACATGGTGAGGTGCGAAACCCTAGAGCTAGCTAGCTAGCCAGCCACCACACGGTTGTCTATGTGGAAAGACAGAGTATAGCCGCAGTGGAAGAGAACAGAATACCAGAGGAGAAGGTGATGCGGGGAGCGGCGCCGCCGCCGCTGAGGGAGTTGAGCTGCGACTCCACCCTCTGAAGGAAATCCATGGCCTCCTGCAGCGGCTTCGCCAGCTCTTCACTGTACTTCACCAGCATGTCGCAGTACGCCTCCTGCCAGCACAGCGATTCTCAGTATGGAGACGGAAACCCTAATAAGAGAAGGATGAGTGGTCACCATGAACTGGTCAAGCTCTGGGTCGGCCGGGGCCGCTCGGCAGGAGCTCGCCGCAGCCCGCTGCCGGGCCTCGAGCTCGCGGGCGGCGGCCGAGAGCCGCGCCGCCACCTCCGGAGGCGCTCCAACCTTCTGGCAGTCCATGTAGGCCCCGAGGAGGCTGGAGTACTGGGGGTGGGCGACGATCCGGGCCTTGATGGCCTCCACGTCAGCTGTGCCGGATGCGTGTTGGGACGAGCCGGCTTCTGCTGCGCTAGGGTTAGGGTTGTAGGGATGCGTGCCGTAGCAGTTCCACCCGTATTCGTAGCCGCTCGGTGGGGCTCCAAGCGCCGCGGGAGGCGGCGGCGGTGCTGTCGCCGTCGACGGGGGCGCATACATGAAGCCACCCCTTGTGCTAGCGCCGCCCAGTTGGGTGAATTCCTCCATTTCTCCTCGGCAGACAGACCTCGGAATTACTCCCTGAAAGGAGTGATGAGATGAAGGAAACAGAGACAGGAATCCTACATAGGCCCAAAACCTAGAGAGAGAGAGAGATAGAGAGAGAAAAGCCATGTCTGGTGCCTTTCTTTTCCGACGTCAAATCAGATGGATGGGAGATGTTGCGCAGTGGCGGTAGAGTTATAACTCAAACAAATTATATTTACGAAAAACCCAGAAAGGAGAGAGAGAGAGAGTAGAGAGAGAGAGAGAGACGGTCGAACATGAGAGGTGGATGGAACACCGCATGTGGGTGGTGGGCCCGTGGTGTGATGAGGTGGCACTGAACTGCACCACATTCGCCATATATTCTCTTTCCTCTTCTCTCTCTCTTTAGTTGATCGTCCACTCAGTGTTCTCTTGCTCTGCTTTAGTTGCAGATCAGACGTTCTCATCTTTAATGGGTTTCTTTATTTCCTCATTTATCTCTTCATTTATTAGGGTTTCAGTGTATTACAAACAAAATGATCTCGCACTTCACCCAATGGGATTCCTCTGTTCCATCGTTTTATCCGGCTGCACATTCTACTTGTTTCTCTCCACGTTACTGTTCTTTTTCGCGATATTTTTCTAGGATATTTTGAGTTACACCCCTAAGTTTTGGGTCCTACTCAACTCTCGTCTAGCATTTTCAAAAGATCTTTGTTACCCCTTCGTTTTGTCTCGTTAGATATATCCAAAATACCCTTCAATCTAATTTGACTTACACCCTTACTCATAAAGAGAGTAATTATAATCGTTGATCTATAACGGACGGTCCAGATTAGATTTCGTCATCTTCTATGATATTTTTGCTAAAACAAAATCGTTCGAAGTAGCCACTAGACCTATGGGGGATGATCTCCGTGCCAACTCGAAAACTCCACCCAACCAGTCAATCGAGTTGAGTCGAAAGTTTGATCGAGTGTTAGTCAGGATAGTCGATTCGGACGTTGGTGTCTTTGGGTTGAACTTTTGAGTAGTCAAAGGCTTGGGGATTAAGATTTAGAAGAGACGAGTAAAGAGAGATCAGTTGATGTCGACACAAGATATGATCTTGGAGTTCAGACGAAGCCTACGTCTCTGTGCTATAAGGAGCAACTTGAATTCACTAACACTTGAACTGAAATGACCTCAACAAGCCGAGTGTCACTTACCTCTCTTCAAAAGAGATCGAATGATTGGGATGCCATAGATCTGGTTTTTTCGAAAGTCCGACTCAGAAATTAGATATTCGATCCATCACATTTGTCGGGTCTGCTATTTATAGATGTTTCGAAATGAAACTAGGGTACGGAGCGGTCACTACCGCTGGCGTCTGGATCCAGGCGGGGCTGGTGGGTCCCGTTGTTGTCTTCGTGGACCCCCAGGTAGGGCTAGTGGGTCCCATCTTCTTCTTCGTGGACCCCCGGTCAGGGCTAGTGAGTCCCGTTGCAAGACGTTGATCAAATTTTACACCCACAGTTACCCCCTCCAAATTAGCTAGAGACTGATCTGGCTGACTTGGAATCCATGTGCAAAAATCCAAACCCCCTACCAAGGGTCGGTGTCGTCGAGCTTTCGTCAAACGTTGTTGATGTTTGGACGCTGGCAATCGAGCGGTCAAGTCTTATCGATCGGTCGCTGGCAACCGATCGGTCAAGATTGTCTGATCGGGTGTTGACAATCGATCGGTTAAAATTGGCAATCGAGTGATTTCAACCGGTGGAACTTCGGTCGATTGGGCAAAAAAAAATTATTTTTGCTTGATCCTTTGGAATTTCACCCTCAGACGATCGGGTGAGACTTTCGACCGATCGATCAATCTTGCCCGATCATGTGTCTTCGATCGATCGGTCAAGGTTGACCGATCGGGTGTTGTTAATTGGTGGAACTTCGGGCGATCGGGCAAAAAACAATATTTTTTGCCTAATCCTTTAGAATTTTACCTGATCATCTGCCTGTCGATTGGGTGAGACTTTCGACTGATCAGTTAATTTTGACCAATCGGATGTCTTCGACCGATCGGTCAAGGTTGACCGATCGGGTGTTGTCAAACGATGAAACTTCGGGCAATCGGGCAAAAACATATATTTTTTGCCCAATCCTTCGGAAATTCACCCGATCATCTGTCTGTCGATCGGGTGAAATCTTCAGCTGCCATCCTAGGCTCATAGATCGGCTTCTTTTGACCGATCTGTCAAAGTTGACCGATCGAGCATTTTCAACCGGTGGAACTTCAGGTAATCGGGCAAAAACATATATTTTTTGCCCGATCCTTTGGAAATTCACCCGATCGTCTGCCTGTCGATCGGGTGAAGTCTTCAACTGCCATCCTAGTTCATAGATCGGCTTCTTTCGATTGATCGGTCAAAGTTGATCGATCAGGCATTTTCAACCGGTGGAACTTTTGGTGATCGGGCAAAAACACATATTTTTTGCCCGATCCTTTGGAAATTCACCTGATCGTTTGCCTGTTGATCGGGTAAAGTCTTCAGCTGCCATCCTAGGCTCATAGATCGGTTTTTTTCGACCGATTGATCAAAGTTGACCAATCAGACGTTTTCAACCGGTGGAACTTTTGGCAATCGGGCAAAAATATATATTTTTTGCCCGATCCTTCGGAAATTCACCCGATAGTCTGTTTGTCGATCGGGTGAAGTCTTCAGTTGCTATCCTAGGCTCATAGATCGACTTCTTACGACCGATTGGACATTTTTCAACAGATGGAACTTTTGGCGATCGGGAGTTTTTTGCCCGATCCTTTAGAAATTCACCCAATTGTCTGCCTGTCGATCAAGTGAAGTCTTCAGCTGCCATCCTAGGCTCATAGATCGGCTTCTTTCGATCGATCGGTCAAAGTTGACCGATCGGGCATTTTCAATCGGTAAAAACTTTTGGCGATCGGGCAAAAACACATATTTTTTGCCAGATCCTTTGGAAATTCACCCGATCGTCTGCATATCGATCGGGTGAAGTCTTCAGCTGCCATCCTAGGCTAATAGATTGGTTTCTTTTGACCGATCGGTCAAACTTACCGATGGGGCGTTTTCAACCGGTGGAACTTTTGGTGATCAGGCAAAACACATGTTTTTTAATTGCCCGATCCTTTGGAAATTCACCCGATCGTCTGTTTGTCGATCGGGTGAACTTTTCAGTGATCAATTGTAGTTGACTCAATCATCTGCTTGCTGATCGGGTCAAAATCCGGAGTTGTGGTGTTTCGTTTTGCCCGTCGCTTAAGTGTGATAAACCCTTTGTATTCTGTACCATGTCGTTTTAGTTGCCTGCCAGTCTAGGGTTGCCACATGTCACTTCGAGTTTCCCGCCAAACTCTTTGTGCTTATATATTTTACCCAGTGATTCATTTTATTCTCATGTTATCAGAAGAATTGTCGCCTTCTCTTTGCTTTCTGCTCTCTGCTCCCCGTTCCTACGATCGGTTGTGATGGCGTCTCAAGCTGTACCGGGAATATAGTCCCTCCGAAGGTGAAGCCTTCCCAATGGGATGGATCGAAGATGGAGAAAGCTGCTGCGGAGCCTTCATCGTCGAAGATCGCTGGGAAAGGCAAGGCGAAAGACAGTATTGGCAAGAGGTACAGGGGTGTTGGATTTGTAACCGCTCCTTCCAAGCCTGAGCATATCCTGAAGTCTGTTTTTGTACTGAAGCCATTGATGCCTCTGGCTGAGGAGGGAGTCTTCGAATATGGGATACGGAGGAAACTCACCGATGCGAAGCGGGATAAGTAGGAGAGGTTGATGGGGTTCTTCAATGAAGCTGCCCATCCTCCTGTGCTCACCGGTGTGCAAGCCGCCTTCAGAATTGATAAGCGTGCTGTAAATGCTGAGGTGGCTAGCAAAGAGAAGATCATGGAAACTATTGTCACGATCGGGCAGCTCAAGTGCGGGTTGTGGCTGCCACTGCCTTCTTTCGCTGCTAGGCTACTGAATACCTCCGGACTCTACCCCGGACAGTTAACGAGTAATGCATGGAGAATCATTTATGCCTTCTGCAGGACAGAGAGTGATTACCAGAACAAGTTGAGGGCCTGCTATTCCAGCATCCCTGAAGATAAGCAGGCTAAAATCGAACTTGGCTATTTCTTCTTCCATTATCAATGTGTATCTTGGAAGGATAGTCCATTCTTCGATCTGAACGGTATCTCGATCAGCTCTTCGACCCGTCACGGACACTGTTCCTTTTGACAAGCTTTATATCGACTATTCGATCTCCATCTCTGGGGCGTGGACTCCTCTATCGGTGTCGGAGACCTCCCGTAATAATGTTCACAAAGAAGTTGAAAGGTCGGGCCAGGAGGTGATCATTACTGGTCGTTTGAGCAAGTTGGATCAATTGACAACCTGTTTCTGGAGTTGACTTGCGGGACCAGATCTTGGAAGCAGTTTGCCTACTGTCCTGTTCGTCATGGAAATGCCAACCTGCTACATCGGCTAGCTGGAAGGTATGAGGATAATGATACTCTCTACTCAGATTACGAGGAAGATTCGGAATCGGGTAAGATGGTCCGGTATGTTAGGGCCGAGAAGAAGACCTATGGGAAAAAAAGACGTCTCTCTATAGGCGAAGAGAGGCTCGTCATAACCAAGCGGGGGTAGGTCAAGAAAGTTAAATCGACTCTTCATGCCGGGGAGGAGGAAAAGAAAGAAGAGAAACAGGAAGAAGAGGTGAAGGAGAGAATGAAAGGAAGAGGAAGGAGGAGAGATGATGAAGAAGAAGGAGATGATGAAGAGGAGGAAGGGTCGGAAGACCTCGAGGATGAGGATGAGGAGACGAGGGATCAAAGTGTGCCTCCTACCCCACCAAGTGTGGGGCAAGTGCCATCGATTAATGAGTCCAAGGCTCGTTAGTTGGAGGACAATCTGGACATGATAGACGATGGTAAAAAGGCATCAATCGTCTATCACTTTGAAAGTTTAAAGCATCCCATCATGATCAAAGTGAAATACTCTGGTAGTGACATCGTGTACAACCCTACGCCGATCTCTCAGGTGGCCCCCGAAGACTCTTCTCAGAGGGATGCATCAAAGGGCCGAACGTCAACAAAAGAGAGCGATGGAGTCCCGGAGGTCGAGATGCCTAAGTTGGCTCCGTAGAGTGACGCAGCCAAAGTAGCTGCCGAAGCTGCAGCCTTGATGTCTTCCCTCTTTCAGGGGGCAGACGAAGTGCATATTGAAGAAGGGGCTTCGACGACCCCTGAAGTTGTCCCCATCGATCCGAAGGGGGGCGAGGTAAAGGGGATAGAGTTCTGCCCGATCCAGAACTAGTCACAAAGAAGGAGGTACTTGAATAGGAAGAGCCTAATCTAGATCTGGTTCTGGGAAGGAAGACTCCTAATCCTAAGGGGAAGGGATTGGATCGAGGGAAAGGGAAAGAGTCTACTCAACCCTCGCGGGGAGGTTCCAGCGGCAAAGGTAAACTTCGAACCCTCTTACATTGAGTTGTGGTCGTAGGTTTGAATGTCTTTGAATGTAGGTACGCTTGGTAGTCCTTCCCCTATGTTGCAGAACTTGAGCGAAGTGGGCATTAATCGTTCTACCGGGCCTCTGTGAAAGCTGTTCAACCTGCATGAGGAGACTCTCGAAGAATCGTCGAACATGCTCGAATTGATAGTAAGTTGTCTTGTCTTGACTTCAATACACTATTCTGTTTAATTCATTTTTATTGGTTTGCAGATGTCTGCCCTGCTAAAGATTAACAACAGGCTCTTCAAGAAGGCGGGCGAGAGAGAATCCACGACTGAGATCTAAAGATTGAATGCCCTTTTGTAAGAGATTGATGATGAGAAGATAAGGCTTATGTCGGAGCTGCCTTCGAGTCAACACTTAGTCTGTCACGAGGCGCATATGAAGAAGAAGATGGAGGCCAAATATGTCGCGATGAGCAAAAATCTTCAAACTTTGAGGAATAGATTTTTGAAGATAGAAAAGCTCGTCTTCAAACGTAATGAGGAGATTAAGCAATTGAAAGTTATTGCTGTCGAAACGGTAAAAGCCCATGAGCTCAAGAACGAACAATTGAACGTCGATCTGGCGAGCTATAAGAAGACTGTGGAGTAGGCCGTGCAGGCTCTTAGGCTATCTCATAGTGGCAATGATCAATCTTCCAAAGCATCCAAGGTGAGCAAACATTCCGATGGCTCTTATGGAGACAAGTCTAGGGTGTCTGGTGTGACTAAGCCTTGATGTATTTGATCTTCCTGTACCTGTACTTTTGAATGATAAATAGAATTTAGTTTTGAATATTAGAATGAAGATGTCTTTTGATGAATGAAGTCTGTCTTGAATTGAATGGATTGATTTTTTGTTATGTCTCGATTATTTGTGTTTCTGCCAATTAAGAGTCAGTGTCGCAACGCAAAACATCCCAACTATTTATTTATGCCAGTCGGGAGTTGCGTCACAACACAAGCATCCCAACTATTTGTTTGTCTACCAGTTGGGAGTTGTGTTGCTACACAAACATCCCAACTATTTATTTATGTCAGTTGGGAGTCGCGTCGCAACACGAGCATCCCAACTATTTGTTTGTCTGCCAGTCGGAAGTTGTGTTGCTGCATAAACATCCCAACTATTTGTTTCTGCCAGTCAGGAGTCGCGTCGCAACACGAGGATCCCAACTATTTGTTTGGTAATTTGGACGTAGAACTTGACAAGATTGAAAATGGAGCGAACACTCTATTCATAATAGAATTACATCAAGGATAGCGAACACTCTATTCATAATAGAATTACATCAAGGATAGAACTCTATTCATAACAAAATTATATCAAGGATATAATAGTTTGAGATGTCGAGCATTCTAGGTCCTTGGCAGTCTATCTACTTCTGGAGAGATTAGGTGATAGGATCCTTTGTCTCCTGCTGATTCGATAATATAGGGTTCTTCTCAGCTGGGAGCTAACTTTCCACTACCATGTTCCCTCGTATTGGAGAAGATTGCTCTAAGAATAAGATTTTCAGTGTGGAACTATCTTTTGCTAACCTTTTGATCGTAGGCCTACTTGATCTTCTATTAATCATTGGCGATGTGACATGCCGCTTGGTCACGCAACTCTTCTGAGAAGTCGAGGTCATTGATTCGAATTCGTCGTTAATTTCTTTCTCGATCGCAATAGTCTTGAGAGTTAGAGAAATAGCTTCGGTTGGAAAAACTACTTTTGATCCATAGGTTAAACGAAAGGGCAAAAAGCTAGTCGACCGTCGAGGAGTGATCCGATAGCCCCACAAGACCTCTAGCAGAACTTTCTCCTATAATCCTTTATTATCACTTAACTTCTTCTTGACTAGGCCAAGGATTGCTCCGTTGGAGGCTTCGGCTTTACCGTTGCATTGCGGATACCTTGGTGTAAAGTAGAAGAGCTTGATTCTGTGGTTTAAGCAGAACTCTCAGAATTTGTCTGAGTTGAATTGAGCTTCGTTGTTGGCGATAATCACTTGAGATGTGCCAAACCCTGAGAAGATGTTTTGTTTGATGAATTTGATAACTTCGTCGTCAGTCTCTCGAAAGAGTGGCACAACCTCGACCCACTTGGTGAAGTAGTCAGTGGCCAGTAACAAGTATTTCTTTTTGCTCGGAGATGGAGGGAATGGACCTAGGAAGTCTAACCCCCATTGATGGAAGGGCCAAGGACTAGTCAGAGGATGTAGTTCATGCTATAATGTGGCATGCGGTAAGTGCGGCACCGCATAGTAGCCGTCTGATGCACCGCTACGTGCATCGCATGCACGTAACATGTGCATCAGACGGCTGCGGTGCAGTGCCGCACGTACCGCATGCCACATTATAGCATTCCTATATATATATATATATATATATATATATATATATATATATATATATATATATATATATATATATATATATATGTGTGTGTGTGTGTGTGTGTGTGTGTGTGTGTGTGTGTGTGTGTGTGTGTGTGTGTGTGCGTGCGCGCGCGCGCGTGTGTGTGTGTGTGCGCGCGCGCGCGCGCGAGGAGAGAGAGATGTCTCTCAATGCATCCTTCACGCTACTTTGAGCATCAACTCCTTGGTTTGACGGCCACTGAAGCACCAAGGACGACGAAGTAGGAGAGCGACATGTACCCTTGCCTGGTGAACCAAACTCAATTTTCGATCGGCATGCATTTTTGATCGGTGAATCACACTCGTCTTCTGCATAAGCGCCCTCGACTTCAATGCAGACAGTAGGAACCCATGGTCACCGTCCTCTGCCTTCGTCCCAAGTGCTTAGGTGGTCTCTAGTTCCTTCCGCCACTTATTGGTCGCTGCTTGTCTACCGCCATGGTTGTAAGGGTACGTCTACCTCTCAAAGCAACATGGAGGCTTATGTTAGAAATTTGATCAAAATAAACTTTCACAAAATCATATTAGCAACAAACAAATTTTTAGCAAACCAACTTTTATATATATTTTATGTTTTTGAGAAACCCCTCTTAATGAACCAACTACTATACATGAATCTATTAAAATTATTACTCGTTTGGGATCGAGGCGGGTTTGACCCTGCCTTAAGAACGAAAGTCTTCCCCTTGTGCAGATGAAGCGGATCTTTCAAACTCAATGCACAACGAACCCCACGAGCCTTCACTCTGATCTTCGGCAAGAGTTGATCGGAGTATAGATAAACCTTGGTTGATGATGACCACCTAGCAAGAAGAAATCAAACTTAAGATTTAAAGTAAAACAAAAGAAATAAGATGATATCACTTGTTCTCTATGTTGAAACAACCTAGGCAATCATTTAGATCTGTTGATAGAGACTCTGAGTTCCTTGAGTTGATTCATAGCGATATATGTGATTCGGGTAGATTAACTAGAGGCGGCAACATGTATTTTGTTATCTTTATTGATGATCTCTCAAAATACTGTTATGTCTATCTTATTAAAACTAAGGATGAGGTCATTAGTAAGTTTAGGATTTACATAACCGAGATAGAAAACCAATTTCAAAGATCCTTTATGATCCTTAGATCTAATCGAGGTGGAGAGTACACCTCAAACAAATTAACCGATTGTTGCGAAGAGTATGGAATTATCCATCAAGTGACTGGTCCCTACAGTCCCCAATCAAACGGGGTCGCTTAAAGGAAAAACAGAATCTTGTTGGATATGACCAACTCTATGTTGATTAGCTCAGGCGCAGCAGAGAACTTGTGGGGAGAAGCGCTGGTAACAGCTTGCTACATCCTTAATAGGATTCCCCTCAAGTCTAGCAACCTCACACCCTATGAAATTTGGAAGAATAGGAAGCCAAACGTGAGTCATCTTAGAGCGTGGGGGTGTCTGGCTAAAGTTAAGGTACCTAACTTTAGAAGAGAGAAGATAGGACCCAAGCATGTAGACGCCGTTTTCTTAGGTTATGCCACTAATAGTAATGCCAATAGATTCCTAGTCGTTCGATCTGATATCGATGGGATATCGACCAATACCGTTATCGAGTCCAGGGACGCAACCTACTTTGAGGATGCATTTCCCTTTAGGACTAGGATAGATGCACCCGTGAGTCAGTCGCACTATGATGCAGGCGCTAGTTCTAGTGGGGCTAATCCTTTTGAGGATGACACCCCTGTAGAGAACGAGTCAGAACCACAGCATAGGAGAAGTACTAGGATTAGGAAGGAGAAGGATTTTAGAGATGACTTCTACGTATTTCTCGTAGAGGACACTCCAACCTCCTTTGAAGAAGCAATGAAATCTTGGGATTCACCCTTCTGGAAAGAAGCAGTGAATAATAAGATACAATCCATTATCCAGAACCAGACTTGGGAGTTGACCGATCTACCCCCTGGCGCTAGAACCATTGGGTCTAAATGGGTTTTCAAAAAGAAACTGCGACCCGATGGATCGGTAGAGAAGTTTAAGGCCCGTTTAGTTGCTAAGGGTTTTACTCAAAAACCCGGTACAGATCGATTTCTTCGATGTATATGCTCCCGTAGCAAGGATAACTACGATTAGGATTCTTATTGCCTTAGCCTCTGTTCATGGATTGTACATCCACCAGATGGATGTTAAAACCGCTTTCCTGAATGGAGATTTAGAAGAGGAGATATATATGGATCAACCTGAGGGTTTTGAAGTTCCTAGTGAGGAGCGCATGGTGTGTAGACTCGTTAGGTCATTGTATGGGCTTAAGTAAGCCCCCAAACAATGGCACGAGAAGTTTGACCAGGTAGTCCTTTCGTATGGTTTTGTTATAAACAAAATCGACGAATGTGTTTACTATGGAGCCTCTGATGGCAATATAGTTATCTTATGCTTGTATGTCGATGATATACTCGTCTTCGGTACCTGCATGGACATCATTAACGATGTCAAAGAATTTCTATCCCAGAACTTTGATATAAAGGATTTAGAAGAGGCAGAGATGATCCTTAATACCACGATCACCAGAGAGGGGGATGTCTCAAGCTCACTATGTTGAGAAGGTGTTGAGGAAGTTCTACTACTTTGATTGTGATCCCGTATCCACCCCCTATGACCCATATACTCACTTAGTAAAGAAAACTGAAAATCCAACTTTACAAAAAGAGTATGCTCAGGTCATAGGTTCACTAGGATTCTTAGCAAACTATACTAGACCCGACATAGCATATACAGTTAGTAGGCTAAGTAGATATACTAGTAACCCTAGTCAAGAACATTGGAATGCGTTAGAAAGGGTAATGCGTTACCTTAAAGGAACCATAACATATGGGTTAAACTTTAGTGGGTATCCTAGTGTGCTAGAGGGGTATAGCGACGCTAACTGGATTAGTGATTCAGTAGATGTCAAATCCACCACTTGATTTGTTTTCCTTCTAGGCAATGCAGCCGTTGCATGGAAATCTTCTAAGCAAACTGTGATAGCTAGAAGTACCATGGAGTCCGAGATGATAGCACTAGATAGTACGTGTACTGAAGCTGAGTGGCTTAGGGACTTAATTATGGATGTTCCCTTAGGAGATCACCCATTGCCAGCAATCTCCATTTATTGTGATTATAGGGCTGCAATAGACAAATGCGGTCAAGAGAATGCAGATGTAAAAATGAACAGACACCTTAAGGTAAGACATACATCACTGCGATATAAACTAAAACACAATGTTGTAACATTTTCATTTATCAGATCTGAGAAAAACCTTGCTGATCAGCTAACAAAACGTTTATCTAGAACCGTGGTTCTAGAAGCGTCGAGGGGGATGGGATTAAGCCCATAAAGAAGATACCAACGGTGGCAACCCAACCTCAAAGAGGTTCAATGGGTAGAAACAAGCCGGATGGGTATCTCGAGGAGCACTGATAGTTTTCTCCCATCCCTAGGGCGACAGTGCTCACATATGCAAGGGGATTAGGATGAGCTTTTAAACTCTTAATGATTCCAAGACCTACGAGGCAGGGTGTTTTCTTGCATACACCCTTGGAGGAATCACCTATACGTGTGGAGTCGTGGGGCCGTGACTATGGAAAGAGGGTTGTTCTCCTAAAACACACATGAAAGATACCTGCGCACGGCCGTAATGCGCAACCCACTTTAGAACTCAGCTAATACTACACTGTGTGTGCTTTATGAAAATCTGAATCACGAGGCCGATTCAAGGCGTAGTCCATCGAGTCCTCGCAGATGAAAGTAAATGTCACTAAGTAAGGGTTCAAACCCAAAAGGTACCCTTACCTATTACACAGTGTCCATAATCCAAATTTTGATTTCAAATTTTAATATCTTCAACTACTTTAAATAAGTTTCATATTATGTGGGGGATTATTGAATATAATATATAACTTAATTATCTACTTCTCTTAACAAATAAAATCGGTCGGCCAAGTGGCTAATAAGGTCGATTTTATTGGGCTTCCTTTTTTGGCAAAGGTCAAGAGATCAAATCTTGGCCTCAACCATTCTTTTACTATCTCTCCCTAAGTTTAGTTCCATATCGATAAGGGGAAGAGGCACTAGCTTGTTTACAAGGGTGGTCCATCCTAGAGGATGGTAAAGCTCACATGGGCCTAAGGCATCACATACCACACGCGCGCGCGCGTGTGCCGAGCCGAGCAGGGCCGGGCCCGGGTCTGTGGTCTGCGGCTAGCGAGCCGAGTGGACGCAAATGGGCTTCCGAGGTTCGGGTGAGATTTTGTTAGGCTATTCTTTTTGGGCTTCAAGTCACTGGGCTGGGCTTGCTGTTTCCCCTACAGCCATCATCATTTCGCCTCCTGGAGCCACCCAAACGGTCATCATTTGTGCGAGCGGGCAGCCCCAATGGTCATGTCGCAGCTGCCTGTCCACGTCAGCCGCCACCTCGAGCCACTCCGCTCCCCCTGTCAACAGCCATTAAAATATATTTTCAAGGCCTATTAAATGCCCTGTGCTTCAGTCTTTCAAACTACAGAGAAAACCAGAGCCTTCTTCCTCCTCTTTTTTTTTTCTTTCTGCCATTGCTGAACCTTGTGAGCTCCGTGAGAAAAACCCGAGAGTATTTCTCCCATCCTCTTCAAATCTCAGGGTGTACGTTCTTCCAACCTGATTTGAAGAGGAGATTCTGTTTCCGTTTTCATTTTTCGGATTCGAGTAGAAGCTGAGTTCGTTTCGTTCCCTCGGAGTCATACCGACAGGGGACCTCAAGGGTCGTTGTATCTCTAAGATCGGAAGCCGGGAGCTCCGCACCGAGCAGGGCAAATCCAATCTTAGGACAACGTCTTGCGCCTCGGCCCAGGTTACTTCCTCTCCTTTGATCTCTATACATACACATGCTAAACTAGTTTTTTGTATGATTGTAGAATTAGCACTTGTGATCACCAAAAATTGCTTGGTAAATGGGTTACTCATAGATTAAAATTTAATTGTGCTCATTGCTGATTTTGATACCTATCAAACATAGTCAATACCATCTCATTTCAGGGCCCTCTAAACTTGGTATTTGCAATTCTTAATAGCCATCTTAATTTCTGTTTTAGCAATTTATAACCAACAAATAACCCCCATAAATTGCACCTTGGGGTGTATATTCTTTGGGCAATTATAATTAGGAAAGAGCGGAACGATGCAATTTTTGAAGGAGCAATTCCTAGTGTTGGACATATGAAATGGGTTGTTGATCGTCTCTTTTGTAACTTCTCTAGCTCAGAATCGGTTTTTCGATCGTGCGAAACAGACTCCGGTGTGCAGCGATGGCATCACCCCCCTAAGGGATAAATTAAACTTAATGTGGGTGCCGCTGTAGGCAGCGACTGTACCTCTTCCGGACTTATTGTCCGTGATCACAACGGCCTCATTATCCGTTGTTCGGGTTTGATCCTTCCGCTCTGCTCGCCGATTGAAGCTGAATCTATGGCGATGCTTGTAGGAATCAAACTTTTGCTATAGCTAACTGTCAACAATGTGATTCTTGAGAGTGATAACCTCATGACAATCATGCTCCTGTTGGATAGGTCTACTCCCTCTCCATGGAAGATCCACAACCGCATCGTGGAATGCAGGGGACTCTCTTAGCTATTTGCCTTGTGTACCGAATCACGTCGGTAGAGAGTGCAACTAGGGTTCCCATGCACTTGCTGCTTATTCTTTGGCTTGTAATGATAACTTTATGTCCTCCTTCCCCCTGGCTGTATCTCCTCGTTTCTAAAGGAGGCCTGATGTATTGATTGAATATCTTTTAATGGATTGTCCTCCCTAATCTGTGTTTATCCCTACTATCATCCTAGATCCACTAGCCCTGATCATTCCATCAGGAATGGTACCTCGTGTCTAGATTGATGGTATGGATTAACTATGGCAGTGGGGTGACTTTATTGTAAAAAAAAAAGTAAATAAATTTTTTAAATTCGTATAAATATATCAGATTTTACAAGAGTGCTAAGCAGCACTATACGATGCAGTACGTGTACTATACGATGCAGTACGTGAACTTAATGTTATCAATTTTCGTCTGAAAGAACCTTAGTGAACTAAGTCTTGAACTGGGTCCTTAGAGCCAGACTGCAATTGCTACACATATAGTACATTCAAGTAGGGTTCATAGCAGGTTAGCACATTACGGCCATATATTGTTATCTTGCTTCTTCATGAGAGTTATTAGAGAATTGCCCAATTCCCACAGTCACGTCCCCATGACTACTCCCACATAGATGAGTCCTCCAAGAACACCGGCAACAGAATGGTACCTCGCAGAATTATGACTTGGGTTCATTAAGAAAAAATCTTATCGTGGACCGTCACTCATGAGAGCACATCACCATAAGGATGGGGAGGAGATATACTCTGAATAATCGTGCCTCCTACCAGTCAATCAATCAGCTTTTTCTACCATTTGAACCCCTTCGTGGGATCGCCAATCACAGAGGTAGGGTTGCTACTGCAGGTGACTAACTTATGGACTTATACCACTCCCCTCGATGATTCTAGGACCCAGCTCCTAAAGTAGACCTTTCGGTCCGAATCCACTTTGAAAGCGGTAAATGTTTTTTAGGGTCCCCAATAGTTAGTATTCATGGATCACAAATGAATATAAATCAGTGACTTCTAATAATCTCAAATGTGTCAACACATTATAAATATGACAGTGTCAGGTTATTCTTTAACTTGATGAAGTCATCATCTCACCTTGATGTCCTTTCTTATTCATTTGGTTGTTCAAGGTAGTTGCCGCTACATGAAACTTAATTAAAAAATTTTTATTTTTGGCATTCATCATTAAGGGAGGATCACAACCGGATCCCCAAAAGACGGTCATATGCCGGCGCAAACATAGGAGACTGCCATCCCGCAGAAACAAGACCGTCACACAAGCTGGGGAAGTGTCACCATCGGCACACCCAACAAACTCTAAAAAAAGAAAAAACATAGGCCGCTGCCGCAGGCGGAGATAGACCTCGCTCATCGGCGAGATACACACCTAAACGAGATACACACCTAAACCCCAGCACCAAAAAGGAGGGTGGGGAAAAACATAAAAAAACAGGAACCATACATAAAAAAAAAAAACAACCCAAAAAGGCACATCACTGTCACCTCTAGCCGCCAAACAAACCAAGAGGAGTCGAAGACGAGGTCACCGCACCATCGTTGAATCGCCGCCTCTGCCGCATGGCCCAGAGGATACTGGAAACCAACCGGCGGAGAAACTTTGATGCCGGGGCCATATCCGACCTCCCTACTGCACCTGGTAAAAGATACAGCTCCGACGTCGATCGAAAACCGTCAATCGAGCCGTGAAGCAATACGTCCGACTCTGGCTCTCCGAGAACAAAATGCTAATGCATTGGAGACGCCTTATCTACAGAGGGGAGGAAGGGGGCCCGATCCCACCCCCCAAGCCAACCGGAACCAAGGCCTGGTTTTCCCGAAGCAGCTGACGACGTCGTTCAAAGAGGCCAGGAGAGACGGGCGTTGAAACCGTAACCGTAGGGCCGCAAAGGAAAAATCTGGTAACAAGAATCCATCATTTCAAGCATGTGCTTCCAGAACTTTTAGTAACGTGGTCTATTCTAGAACTTGGGCCGTGAGGTTTTATTGGGTAAAATGATAAATATGTAAGCTAAGGGGGATACTTAGGTGCGGTCTGTGGTCCGTGCGGTCCGCGGTCCGTAACCGTCTGATGCACCACTCTATGCATCCGATGTATACAACGGATGCATTGGACGGCTGTGGACTGCACGGATCGCAGACCACACCTCAGCATCCCCCTGTATGCTAAAGTTTACTGAGACCCACGTTATTGGACCTGATTGGACGCCGCATCCGCTCTATCCATCACTGGTATTAGGTATATGCCAAGTGGGCCTCAACTCTCAGCCCAAGATCTAATGCCCTAGGGCTGACACAGTACATAGCCTTCACAAGGCCCAGGCCCAACCCGTATTGAACTTTCAAACGTGGACCGGAGCCAGGCCACAATAGGGTGGGTTGCGCCGGTGCCCCCTGTCGCCCTATACTGGCTTTAGCAATGAGTTTTTTTTTTTTTTTTTGAGAAATCTCTCTTAGAGATGAGGGGTTCGGCCTAGATCCCAACCAGTAATTAAATTAAAAAATGTACAAACAAAGTAATCCATCTCTGTCGGAGGTACAAAAACATAGGACCCGTCTCACAACAAAGACAAATTCTCTTTCAGAAGGGACAATGACTCCCCACTTGAATCCATAGCTCGGTTGTAATGGGGGAGTGCAAGACACAACCCTAAGAAGGTCCTTGGCACCCCCCGAATTGGAAAAGGTGAATTTGGTACCCTCAATGAGCTGGATGAGGGTGGCCTCCTCCAAGTGGTTGAGGGGTAGAGATCCCATACCGGGGGAATACTCATCTATCCACACTTGCCCTCTGATATGGGTAAACCTCCGCACCGGGTCAGCCTCCGCACCGGGAAGCCAACATCTTGTAGACACTCTTCCGCACCCGCTTGGTATGAGGTGGTATCGAAGTCGTAGGCTTCTCTAAGACTAAAGATGTGGCGTCACCACCTACCTCGACTCCAGAAGAAGCCGAGTAAGCATGCTCGACCTCCTTCTACTCCACAGCAGATTTGAGGTCATCAGCCCTACGAGCATCAATCAAGCCTTTATTGATTGCATACATATAATTAAGCGCTCTAACATGCTTTGCCTCACTGAGGGCCTCAGGCACAACTTCCACATCCTCCACTTCCTCAGGAACCTCAGGCTTTAACATGCTTTAGCAATGAGTTGGCGAGCCAAGTTGCTGAGTTTACTTTGTGAGTGTTTGAGGTTTTCTGCGCCACCATAGGGTGGGTTGAAAAAATGGCCCACCAGTTAAGAATAAAAATAAGGGTAATGTGTCTAAGATCTCTGACAACATATCAATTTAGTGAAAAGGACCTGCATAAGATGCATTTGGCCTAAGGTCCCTGGTCCAAGGATTGGTTCAGTGAAAAGGAACGAATTTCTTTTTGTACCCAAAATAACCCTCACCTGGCCTATTTATCTTAGGGTTTAGGGTTTAGGATTTCTAGGTCTAGGGTTCATCCCATGGCCTAGGGTTTAGGGTTAGGTTTTGGATTTGTAGGTTTAAGGTTCAACAATGGCATATATATCATTAGGTTTAGGGTTCGGTTTAGTTTTTGAAACGAATAGCATGAAATAAAAATTTAAAGTAAAGTAAGGGGTATTTTCGTCCACAATATGTGTCCTTTAGCTAAAACTAATCTCTTGCCAGGGACCTCTCACTAAGTCCCCCTAAAAAAAAATATGCAAATACCATTTTTTTGAAACTTATTACATCTCTACGGCTACGTAGAGTTTCAGGATAAAATTGCAGCTCGTGACAGTGCCTTTGTCATTCTTTTTCTTTAGAAATAAGGATTGAGAAAGCCGCCATCGTAAACCACGGCTCTAAATGAAAGCCACAACTGAAATAGTGGCCTTTAAAGATTTGTTTGAATTAAAACCAGTATTTTTACCAATACATTTAAGGAAAAATCAAGGGAAGACTTAGTGATCGGTATCTAGAATAAATCCAGACTTATCATAAGGACATAAACAAATACCGTTTTACACCAGGTACCTGGACAAAATATAATTTGTGCTAGTGGTCGTTCCTGTAATTTTGGGCCCATTTCACACGATATTCATTTCATAAACAAAGACCATTTTACACTAGCTGATGCATCTTGACTGTCAGATTGAATATACAAAGGGTATGGGTGAGATGCACTTTTTGTGACTGTGTGTGAAGTACAGATCAGATGCATCTCAACCGTTCCCTATTGTTTACATATGCATCTCGATCATCCGATTGAATTGAAAAAGGGTTGGTAAGGGTGAGATGCACCACTAGTGGCTTGATGTAAAGTGCAAATCGGTTGCATCTTAACCATTCCCTATTGTTTATGGATGCATCTTGACCATCGGATTGAATGCACCTGGTGCATCCCCATGTGGGTGCAAAAATCTTCATTGAGAGTCTCTTGTGAAAGCAAAAATTAGTGAGGGACTTGACGCTAAAGGCAAATGTTAGGAAAGCACTTAATGCTAAAGGTAAACATTAGCTGTCCTTAACGCTAAACAAGAACTATTTCACAGACTACTGGACTCCAATTTTTTTAAAAATGAATGCCGCTAGTAGCCTAGTACTGATAACGGTTTTCTCAATTAATTATTTGTTAAAAGCACAAAGGGAGAAGCTGCTATCCATGATATAGGCTCTATCCAAGTCTCCTAGAACCTAAATGGACATTATTTTTGTAAGAAATTTCATAGGAACATTAATTTGTAGATTGTTAATATAATAAAACTACTTTGGAAAATAAACTCCAATATTTCTGTTTATATTATCAACACTGCGATTTCACTTAAAAATAATAAAATTGGAAGTAGTGAGATAAATAGAGAGATTGGCTCGACCTATATATATATATATATATATATATATATATATATATATATATATGGGGGCGGGGAGCCTGCACCCGAGGTGCAGCAACAACGATGCACCTCCCCCTTGTTTTACATACCTAGAAGTTTTGGAATTGGATGAAATTTGGTGAGGGTGTTTTCAAGGGTAAGATGATCATCCTCACAAATTTTCATCAAATTTCAAAACTTTTAGGGGGGTCAAATGGTCGAAGCAAAATCTGCAGATTTTAACGGTGACTGCGGACGGCTGATTTTGCTTCGACCATTTGACCCCCCTAGAAGTTTTGGAATTTGATGAAAATTTGTGAGGATGATCACCTTACCCTAGACAACACCCTCACCAAATTTCATCCAATTCCAAAACTTCTAGGTAGGTAAATCAAGGGGGCGGTGCAGCGTTGACGCTGCACCTCGAGTGGAGGCTCCCCGCCTCCTATATATATATATATATATATATATATATATAGAGAGAGAGAGAGAGAGAGAGAGAGAGAGAGGTCTGTTAGGTTGCGCTGTGCGATGCCCCGGAGGAAATGTGCTGCGGAATGCCGGGCGTCCGATCAGTGTGAATCGGACGGCACAAACCCTTTCCGTCCGGTTAAAAGCTTTAACCGTTTTCGGCCGTCCGATTGACGTGAATTAGACAGTACAAATCATTTCCGCCCCGGTTGAAAGCTTTCACCGTTCGATCGAATGATCGAACGGATAAGATCCGTGACATCTCATTCGAATAGGACAAAAAATCGGGTCAACTCAATCATTTTTTTTGTCCTATTCGAATGAGATGTCACAGATCTCATCCGTTTGATCATTCGATCGAACGGTTAAAGCTTTTAACTGGGGCGGAAAGGATTTGTGTCGTCTGATTTACGCTAATCGGACGACCAAAAACGGTTAAAGCTTTTAATCGAGCGAAAGTGTTTGTGACGTCCGATTCACACCGATCGGACGGCCGGCATTCCACAGCGCACTTCCTCCGGGGCAACGCATAGCGCAACCTAACAGACCCCTCTCTGTCTCTGTCTCTGTCTCTCTCTCTCTCTCTCTCT